>PITA01004804.1:46127-118961 GCA_004023965.1 Spilogale gracilis
GTAGGTGGATGGGTGGATGGATGGATGGATGGATGGGTAGATGGATGGATAGATAGATGGATAGACAGACAGATAGATCAAAAGAAAAACACAGATAATCCCTATGCCATCAGTCCTGTTTGTAACTGAGACAGGGAAAATGTCTCACATTCTACTTTGAGGACAAGCACTCCAAGTAAGGTTACAAGACCTTGCACAGGGAAGCGATGCAGGTCTGACTGGTTAGGTCATCACAGCCACCTCTGCTTTGTGGGCTCATCTCCATTTGCCTCAGTTGCATGTGGAAAGGATGAAGGGTCAGGGAGTCACCCGGAAAAGCCCACAACTGGGCAGTGAGTTGGGAAGGAGACACACTCCCTGACAACTGCCCAACTTGACTCAGGCCCCCCTTTTATGTGCCCACACTCTTCCGCATAGTAGTTGTCGCAGTGTGTTTCAGTAACAACTGGTATTATCATTTAATGGTATCTTCCTCCTGCCATGCCATGCCATACCATAAATTCCATGACACGGACACCTGGTATGTCCCACCCACTGCAGTATTTCCAGGAAGGAACAGAATGCTCATTAACTGTTTGTTAAGTGAATAAGTGACTGCAAGTGATGACTGCATTATGGGAACCAGATCCCCATGAATATAGCTCTGACAAACGAGATGTCCAGAGAAGGGCTGTAATCAAGGCCATCTACCGGGATCTGGGGGGGGTCACCTCACCACCTGTGGGGGTCATCTTTTCTTCTGTCTGCTTAGCTTCATCATCTGGTGCCTCAAAGCCAAGGGGCCCACTTGGGGTCTCTCTCATTCCCATTCATAACCAACCTGGGGAGGAGTATGGAAAACAGGGCTTCAGAATGCAGATCAGAACACTCTGGGCCACGTGAAACTAGGGTCTGAAAAAACACAGGTCACTAAGATATGTGTGGACATGTTTGGCATTTTCATTCTCTTTCTAAGTACCAATTTCTCATCCTAGACCTAAATGGTGGCAAATTTCCTTCGCAGGGGCACAGACACCAGAGGAGAGAGGGGGTGGGGGCGAGGAGGGCACAGGATGGGAAGACTGGATGCTACCTTTGCAGGGAGAGGAGAGTGACAGGAGTGGCTACCTTGCCGGGCAGCCTCTCGCAAGGTTATCTGTAGTGCAGGCTTGAAAGCGATGGGGCAATAAAAGTGAGTCATCGTCACCTAGCGAGAGCCAACTCAGCCTCCCGGGGCTCTGTGAAGCGTGTCCCCAGATGCAAAGTTACTCAAATGCTGGAATGAATTTTGCCTGAATAAAGGGCATAAAAACGTCCATGCCCATAAAGACCGGCTGCCGCGTATAGCCAGCGTGGCTGAGGTCGCCAGGGTGAGCAGCTGACACGCACCACCTGAAATGAGCCTCGTGCGGGAGACAGACAGGGTCAGACCTTGTACAGACATCTGTCCTCGGGCTCCTAGCGCAGCTCCCAGGCTCCCTAGCTGTATGACCTTGGGCCGGGATACCTCCTCTCTGATATTCATGTTCCGTAGCCCTAAGTAATCACTAAAGTGCCCTTCATACTCTGAGACTCATGCAACAGCTATGAATAGCTCTGGCTATTATTTTTCCCAGGGTTGATGCTTGTATTTTTACCAGAAGTGCCTGCCCTCCAATAGCCTACTGGTGACAGTTATAGATCCCAGAACCCAACAGTCCAGGTTCAAAGCTTGGCCTCATCAGCGATGAGGTTCTGTGACTTCAGGCAAATCACTCAACCTCTCTGAGCCTTCATTTCTCCATGCAAAGGATAATATAACCAGAAGCACAGGGAGTTTTCTCCCCAATCCCCATCTTTTGATTGGATTCCTCATGATCCAACATCTTTGAGCTGAGGTTTCTGGGCCCTAGTGTTTGGGGGAGAAGCCAGAACATCGTGATAGCCAGGCCACTGGCTCCAAAGAGAACAGCTTGCAAAGGCCCTCAGCCAACATGCTTTCACCCTCTCATTACTCCATGTGCCTATTACCACTCGGAATTATCTACTTAGTTTATTTACTTATTTGCTATCCTCCTTACTCCACTGGATTTCAGCTTCATGAAATCATGGATTTAGTGTAGTTCAGGATTGTATTCCCAGCAACAAGCACAACACCTGGCATGTAGCAGGTGCTCAATAAGCACCTGTCAGTGTGTGAATGAAGGAATGAAGAATGAAAGAATGAATGAATTGCCATTCATACGTTCCTTCTCACATCAACCTTCCCAAAGTAAGTTTCTCTGTATCCTCACCTTGCAGATAGAGGAATGGAGCCTTGTGGGGTGGGAAGGACCCAAGGTCACCTGGCAGTGACTGACATCCAGGTCTGCCTGACTCCAAACCCATGCGTCAGCCCCTCCCAGGAGGGTGTTTACACTCTAACAAGAAAGTTTTGGTGAAGGCATCAGCACCAAAGAGGTTAAGGGCATGAGCTTTGAGCCTGCCAATCCCAGGTTCCACCTTAGCGCTATGGTAGATTCACTTGGTCAAGCGACTTAACCTGGGCCTCAGCCTCCACATGCGCAACATGAGGACAACGCTGTTATTGTGTTCCTCTGAAGGCTGAGATTATCAGGAAGATGAAGCCCACTGTGCACAGTGCACATAACAGGCCCTCAATAAATGGGCCCTCATCACCACCTTATTCTAACTTCCTCCTCTCTCAATTGCTCTGACCCTGTGCACTGCGACTGTTCCGTCCCTTTCTGTACAGATTCGCTCACTCCCACACTCTTTCACGCAATATGTAATGCGGTCCTACCCTAAGCTGGAGGCTGCTGGGACCTGAAGAAGAACAGGGCAGACCCTTCAAACAGCATGCTTCTGTGGTAGGAGACTGCATCAGCATCACCTGGGATCAATTCCCAGCTCTGCCAGTCTGCAAGCTGTGTGCCTTTGGGCAGCCTGCTTACCCTCTCTGGGCCTGTGCTATACGGATGGAGGTTTCCGTGATTTGTTCTGCATACACGACCACCCAGACCTGCACGTACACAGGCAGGTTAAGAACAATGTTCGTGAGACTCGTGCTGCATGAATGACCTCAGGAGCCTGGTTGTTCGAAATATATTACATGGCCTCCAGGTCAGAACCGGCCCTTCTAGTCTGGACGCCAAAAGCTATAAATCTTGCCTTACATCCCTTCCTGCTCCAGGCTGGGCTGGGCCCCTGAATGGAATCTGGAAGGGGAGACAGACACTCAGAGCCTGTGCTCCTTGAAAACATAAAAACATAACATAGAAATGCAGCTCACTCCAAACTGCGTGTAGGAGAAGAAATGTTTAACTCCAGAGCGCATCATTTGCGTTATAAATATAGCCATCATGCGGATGGTTGGCTGGAAGGCCCAGAGAGTGGGGGACGCTCCAGCCAGGCCCCTCACTTGGGACTCCAGCCCGGCTGTCTCCACGGGGCTTGCCTAGCTGATGAGGTTGGACGCTATAAGGACCTAATGTGATGGAATTTTGCCTTATTCTCATTTATTGGTTACTATTACCTTCATCACCATCTATTGGGGACGGTGCGTGATCCGCTCCTCCTGCCATGCCGCAAGCCACCAAAAACTTCGGTGGAGGTACCCGTGAATGTGGATGAAAGCCCCTCCAGTCTTTTCCCGCCAAGAATCTGGAAACCCATGTACCTTGTGGGCCGGGGCAATATGTCCTTTGTGTCCCTGGGACGTGTGCTTGGGCAAACACTCATCCAAGGCACATTGTTCCATTTAATCCTCCTCCTGGTAATCGTATCTCTGTATCTATTATCTGTATTCCTTGATCCCTCTGCCTCAATGGTCTCGGCTTCTGTGGATTTAAGTAATCACTCGGCACCCTGCAGTAACAATACTGACCCTATCTCAGGGCAAGGTGCTAAAGCAGTTACAGATCTACTTGACACAGACCTGGATGATCAGCAGGCTGTGCTGATCTGCACAATTGTTTTCACTGTTTAATGGAAAACTACAGCCTTTAGTTTGATCTCATGAGCTTACCTTAGTTATACAAAATAACTTAACTTCGGAAAGCCCACGCACGTCAGCCTTGGTGCATAGCCCTTTGGTCCAAGTTGATAAATCTGTACATTGGAATCATGAAGGGTGATGGGAAAGAATGCTAGGAGGGGTGACACAAAGGTGGTGTGAGTCTATTCACAAACTTCCCTTTGTTCCTGACCTTCACTCATACTATGTGTTTATGACACTTTCCTTTATAGCGGAAGTCAGTAGTTGATAATTATAACCTGCATAGCTACACTTTGATTGAGACTATATCAATACCAATATACTTAATAGTTTAAATGTAGTTACTTAAAGTTTCCACGACCACCCATTCATCTTTTGCCTGCGTGATCACTCTCTGCCTTGCACGGCCAGGGGATAAAACATTCCATTGAGATAAGACAATACAAAACCAACTGTTTGCCTAAAACTAAATTGATGTGATTGCCAGTGGACCAGGGTCTGTTTCCACCCACAATTAGGGATGCTCTGTCCTAAGTTTATGGCACCTGAACAGCACCGATGTCTTGGAGAATTTATGATGGGAAACCTGAAATAAGTCTGTGTAAGCTCTTACAAATCTCTTTTATCATACATCCTTCCTTCAAGATGATCTGTAACTAAAAAGCTGTAACTAAAGAACCCTGAAGACATGGTTTTCAGGAGATCCCCACACCACTCTTCGAGTCCGGTCTTCTCATATCACCGACTCCGTCACCACCTTCTGGAAGCTCACGCTGTTGCCGGGGCTGGCTCCCGGCAACCATCATCTATGTGAAGATTCCTTTCCTCTTCTGTTTCTATTAGATTTTTATAATATCAAAGTGTTTTAACCTTTTACAGAAAGTACAGCTGTCATGAATCTTTTCTTTAGAACAGGGTCTCAATGACCTCCTCTGTAAAATGAGGATCAATCGTGGGATCTGCATGAATGCCTATTAAGTATTTAGCATAGTGGGTTTCCATTGTTGTCCCACCTTAATCCATTTTCTGTACAGCAGCCAACATGATTTTGAAACATAAATTAGGTTTTGGCACCAACTCACCTAAAACCCCCGCCCAAAGGCTTCCTGTGGCCCTAAGCATAAAACCCAGACACCGCTCTACAGCTTGCATGGGCCTGGCGGTCCTCCCACCTCCTGTTGGGCCACTCTTGCCTTGGTTTAGAAAGTTCCAGCCACACAAACTTATTCCTTCATCAGCACTAATGCGGTGCTATTCCCTCTACTTGGAATACTGAGCCCTGCCTTCCTGCTTGTCCACCCCCTGGGCCTCAGCTTTAGTGCCACCTCCTCGGGGGCCTTCCCTGACCACTAGGGAGCAGATACCATTGTGTCCCATCCACATCCCTGTCACCAGGCCCTGCAGGTACTCGCCACTCCTGGCTCACACCCACGCCCTCCTCCAGAGGACTAGCCTTGGCCTCAGGTAGCTACTTCACCTGGAAATGCTGGCAGGTAATGTTCCATGCCAGTGACTGATGGGACATGTGGGTCCACAGCCTGCTTCCCTCTGGGCAGGACCCCAGCGCTCCCATGGGAGCGGGTCAAAGCTAGAATTCTCCTGAAGTCACATCTTCACGCAGCTCCTTCCCTGCCACCCCAGGCTGCCCTCACTGTCCTTTCGCCCGAGCGCATCCCTCAACAAATCCATTACATGGGCCTCCCCATCTCGGTGTCTGCTTTTGGGGAGTCAAACGTAAGACAAGCTGGATCTTGTTCTTTACTTTGGTTTCTTTCAGAGCCCTTATCTTTGTTATTAACTATATGAAAAGTTTGGTACATGTCTTCTGTCTGTCTGCCCCACTACAGGGCAAGAATTACATCTGTTCAATCCACCACCTCATGCCAACGCCTGGCATGGGGCCTGCACACAGGCCGTGCCGAGGACTATTTCCTGGATTCAGGAAGTGGAGTGTCACAGGCCCTCAATAAAAGTGTTTCTGGGGAAGACTTCTTCACTTTCTAGTCTCTCAGCTGTCTTCTTGGTCCACTGCATTTCCCCTTAGGTGACCTGCCAGGATCCGAACTCAGGGAATCCAGGTAAGGCTTCTCCAACCACCCTTGGGAGAGGAGCTTTACCCCTGACTTCCCTAGCTTAGGCAGGAGCACCAGCTCTCCAGGACCAACACTGGAAGCCCATGGGTCGTTTCTGACTCACTCGGCCCACTCTCACCTCAGCCTTTTGGTCATCCAGATACATCCAAGCTGGCACGTCCTCACAGCCCTCTCCCCCAGGCTCCATGCTCACAGCCTTCGGGACAGCTCAAACCCACTCACAAAAGCCCTGACAGCTCATAGAGCCACAGTCCAGGGCATTCAAGTCCCCCAATAAATCCCCAAACCAGCTCTTCCAGCCTTGTCTGTAATACTACTGGAGGTGAGAGTAATAGCAATAGTGATAGAAAAGGTGGACAGAGCTCTACCCTGTATCAGTGGGACCGCAGGCGCCTCCCCCAGGGCCCTGACAGCTCCTGCTTCCCCCACAAACACTACTCCATAGATATGCAATGAGGAAATGATTACAATGTGCTGGGCGTATTCTTTAGATTGTATGTAATCTGGATGACAAGCCTATAGGAGGAGGACATGGAGGCTCAGACCCATGATCACTTCCTTCCAGCCACACAGCCAGAGCAGAGAGCCAGGGCCAAGGACACCGGGAGCTGCGCACTGAACCACTATGCTCCCAGCCACAGCCTTCCTGCCCCTTGGCTGCCGCAGAACTAGACTGCCCATTCCCTAGCTCATACTCTACCCCACATTCATTCCCACGCCTTCATAACCTTTGCTCCAACTGGGCCTTCGCTTCTATGTTCCTGCACACTGAGACTCTTCATGGCCTCTCTTGAATACATCATGTCCATCAAGAATTCTTTCACATCTATCCCCAGCCATTGTGTCTTCCACCAAATTCCCCAGTGGACTTCTACCCAATCCTTGTTCATAGATTCACAGTCACTCAACAAAAATTATCTGAGCACCATGCCAGGTGCTGGGCATCAGTCACAGTCCCCTGCATTCACAGGCCTCACAGTCAAGTTCATCCATCCAAGTTCATCCATCCGTCCACCTATCCATCCATTTGGTAAATACTGACTGAGCTCCTACTGTATGCCAGGCATTGTTCAGGTTGGGTGGACAGCAGTGACAAAAGCAGCCACAATGTCTGCTCTCAGAGAGCTTACATTTTAGTGGGAGAGACAGATGATAATTACCCCTATGTGTGTGGAGGGCTAATGAGCCTCTAGGCGCTCTTCTAAACATATCACATCTCACACTGATTTAATCCTCATGACTCTCTTATGCCCTCGGTGTGGTTATCTCCATTTCACAGACGAGGACTGAGGCTTGCTGCTATTCAGTAATGAACCATGTCACCTGTAAACACCAAGTGGACCAAGATCTTAATCCAGACCATCAATCTACGCTCTTAATAAGCTATCTTGTCTCCCTATTAATTATCCAAATAAACAAGGAACATGTCAAATGGTGGGGAGTATTCTGCACAGAAAGAACATAAAGTAACATGAAGGAGAGTGGCAAGGCCAAGAGGAATGGTCAGGGAAGGCCTCTCTGAGGAACTGACATCTGAGCCAAGCTCTGACTCACAGAAAGAGCAGATATGTGAAGGGGTTTTCAAACCTTGGGGCACCTCAGAATCTCCTGGGAATAATTCCTGGGCTTTACCCTAGATCTGCTATGACAAAATCCAGTGGTAATGGCTGGTTTTCTTTCTTTCTTTCTTTTTTCTTTTCAAACAAGGACATTCTGTAGTGATCCTTAGAAGCCATAGGTCACGAAACAGACAGTGAATGGGCAGGAAGACTTATAAATCAGTAAGCTGTGGGGCACCTGGGTAGTTCAGTTGCTTAAACATCTGACTCTTGATTTCGGCTCAGGTCATGATCTTTGGGTCATGAGACTGAGCCCCGCGTTGAACTCTACTCAGTGAGGAGCCTGCTTGAGAGTCTCTCTCTTTATCTCCCTCTGCCCCTCTCCCCCAACCAGGCACTCTTTCTAAAGTAAATAAATAAATTTATTTTAAAAAATAATAGGTTGTAGTGATGTATCCCAGAGCTATGTCCAAGGTGCTGAAAGCACAAAGGCCCTGCAATTCTCTCTGCCTGGGAAACCCAGGAAGGCAGTAAGGAAAAGACCTCTGAGCAACATCTTAAAGGATGAGTAGTTGGCAAAGCGAAGAGAGGAAGTGGAAGAGGGCTCCAGACAGAGATAGAAGCCTGTACCAGAAGCCTTGGGCTGTGGCAAGAGAGGATGGTCAACAAGGAGCCATGGCTGCATTAGGAGCCAGAGAGGGGTGCAGGGGGCAGGCAGTGCAGGGAAAGTGACTGAGACTGGAGTCGGGGCAGTGAGGGCCAGATGGGGAAGGGCTGTGGGGTCTCTAAGGAGGCTGGAGCTTGTCCTCAGGTCACCAGGAGGCACCACAGGTCAAGCTGGAGACCAGCTGGAGTAGCTGCCCTTGGCTGGGAGCCAGCCCTGAGTGGGGCTGGTAGTGAGGTGGCTGTAGCAGTGGAGAGTTTATAAAGAAAGAAAAAGGCCTGAATGAGGGCTGTAAAGGCGATTTACAGCTCCCACAACACATCTTTCAGCCTGCATTAGGATTCGTGTGTGCGTTTGTCACATCTCCACACTAAACCGGGACTCAAGTGTCACTAAAACCTGTATCATGTATTGGCTAAAGCGGGGTTTCTTGACGTTGGCACTAATGACATGTGGGGCTGCTAATTCTTCGTTGTGAGGGCTGTCCTCCCCTTATAGCATGTCAGCAGCATCCCTGACATACCCACCAGATGCCAGCAGCAGTCTCATCTCTACTAGCGTCCAGCAAAAATGTCTCCAGACATTGCCGCCTGTCCCCCTGGGGACAAAGTCACCCTCGGTTGAGGACCTCTGGGTTGAAGGGAAAGGCTGAGCAGTTCTACCCATCCTGGCTCTGCCACTTCCAGCTGGGTGCCTTGAGTGGTCTGATGTCCCCATTTGACAGATGAGGAACATGAAAGTCACCTCTCTGTGCCTCTGTTTCCTCGTCTACCAAGTAGGGACAATAAAGGATTGACATCGAAGTCACTGTAAGACTGAAATCCAGTGATTTACGGGAAGTGTGCACACGGGGACTGGCAGCTATCTGTGGCATTCTGTCTTAAGGAAATGAGCATTTGGCCTCAAGCTGGACTACAGGAAATCCCTGACAAATGTGAACCACTACAACCCCCAACCCAAGAATCTCCTAAAGGTGCACTCCAAGGAATACTAAGTTTGAAAGGCATTTCTCTTAGAAAAGGAGACCCCATTCCTCTTTGAGCCAACTAAGCGTGTTCGGTTAATAAAAGTTCTGAGAGGCCGATTTTAAGCTCTGGGAAATCAGGGCCAAAGCCTATCTCAATACATATCCCCACTCCTTGAACATTGCTGAACAAAGGGCTTTTTTTTTTTGTTCAAGGAGCGTGTGGTCAGTGAATCCATGAAACGAGTATCTACGTGAATGAGCTTGTTCATTAAGGAAGCCAGTTGGGCTGTGCCTTAAGTAGTGTTCTCAAACTTTTTGGGTCCCTCCACCATGGATATCCCCTACAACCAGAGCCCCCCAGACATGCTTTGGAAGATGGGGCCCCTCTTCAGGATGGCCAGGAAAAGGCAGGGTGCCTGCAGTGCTCACTTGCAGCATCTACGGTTCCCAAGGACTCCATGTCCACCTTGAAAGAAACTGAAAACATTTTATTTTAGTTCCAAAAGGATCCCAGAGAGATTGAAAAGAAAATGCACTCTTAGTAACTCTTGACAAAAGGACTCCCTATTTTAAGAGCAACGTGGCACTCCGAGCGCCATTTTGTGTGTAGTGAAGTGGCGAAGCAAGTGATATCCCCCTCACTCCTCACATCCATCTGTCATGGCAAAGGGGGGAGCTCCCACTCCCCCCCTCTCCCCCGAAGACGGTTCTTCCCAAGCCCTGGTTCTATTCAATGGCAATTCTGTCCAATGGCACTTAGGACAAAGGTCAAGACAACTGCCAATTGCAAATTCAGCTCCAAGATCTGGTTTTTCAAGTATATATGTTTAGACAAATGCCCACCTTGTCTGTGGCTAAAATTTCCACCTCGATGAAGAGTAAGCAAAACAAACCACTGTGGTAATTGTGCTCTGGAGAAACAAAGACTGTGCAACGGAAAAGGGGGAGAATCTTAGTTGAACTGAGAGCTGCCGTCTGCTCACTGTCAGATCCTGTTACAGGGGCTTCATGGGCACAGGCTCAGCCAGTCCTCCCACGAGCCCTACAAGGGTTGGGGCCTGGAATCGTTCTCATTTTACAGAGGAGCACACTGTAGCTCTGAGAATAAAGTGGGCCCAGGCAGAAGCCAGCATCTGCACCACGGTCAACACTGCTCTCTGCAGCCTCAGAAACTTGCAGGAATCACCAATGCTATTTTTATTTTTAAGGAAAGTTTTAACACACACTTATACCACTAATGCCTGGGTTAATTATCTGCTAGAAGTACGAAACATGTGGGGAGAAAGAGTCCCTGTCTATCTACAAGACATACTAGATTCCTTCCAGTAGCTCCACTCCTCTCCGACCTGGATGACACACAAGGCAAGGTGTAGTTACCACTCAGCAGTAAGAGGGAGTTACCAAATCTATCCCTTACTGGCTTCTTTCATGCACCCTGTATGGTCCAAAAAGGTTTAAAACAACCAGAAAAGATCTGGGATGTCAGCTCAACTTGCACAATCGTAATGAATCAATTCCCAAAGACATTCAGAACAGTAACAGCCCCATCTCACCCCTGGCCTTCCCCCTACCTACCCAAAAAATTACTTACCCCTTTATAAATATTGGCATAGAAACACTACCCATAGTATCTCATTTAATCCCTGGCTTAATTGAAAAAGCAGAGGAGAGTCCCCATTTTACAGATGAAGAGACTAAGGTTCAGAGTAGTTGAACGCCTTGTCCAAAGTCACAACAGCTAAGAAAGGGCACAGGAAGGGTTCTAAACTCAGTCTCTGTCTTCAAAAACCCCAAGTCCTGCAGTCTTACATAGTCTAAAATAAATTCACCCCAAAAGCCCCGGGAAGAAAACATTTTTTCTGGTCACACGTCCTCACAAGGGCTGAAGACATTATAAATATTATTGAACTTGAGGTTCTGCTAGCTGAGAACTGTGACCATTTGCATAGCTGTGTCTTTGTTCCAGTCTACAAGAGGCTTGTTGATGAGACTGCCAGCTCAGCAGAAAGAAGATAACAGTAAGTCTGAGGTGTAATGTCAGGAATCTATGGGCGAAGACATAGGCCAGATCACCGAACTTAATATGGGTGGGGCCCAGTGCTAAGGCCAAATCTGTAAAAATACATCAATAGTAACACTTCTTTTTTTTTTTTAAAGATTTTACTTATTTATTTGACAGAGAGAAACACAGCGAGAGAGGGAACACAAGCAAGGGGAGTGAAAGAGGGAGAAGCAGGCTTCCCGCAGAGCAGGGAGCCCGATGTGGGACTCGATCCCGGGTCTCCGGGATCATGACCTGAGCCGAAGGCAGTTGCTCAACCAACTGAGCCACCCAGGCGCCCCAATAGTAACACTTCTGATATCCTTTCTGTCAATGAGCATGCTGTTATGTGATGTGTTAAAAAAAAAAAAAAAGTGATACGAAAAAAAATGTATTCTCTTTCCCACATTAATACAGATCAAGTGGTGACATTAAACCTCTCTGTGGGTTTAATTTCTTTTAGGTACAAACACATTTTGTCATATTCAAACACAAAATGTCTGAGGCTATTGCTTGCTTTTGAAAAACTAATAATAATGCATCAACTGCCACAAGCTCTTTCTTGCTCTGGTTGAAAATTCTCAAAAAATCTCGAGGTGGACCATTTTTTTTTCAGGGTTTTTTCCAAAGTTGCTGCTGTTTCTAGGGCACACATCCTAAACTGTGGGAGGGAGAATGAGGTTAGGGAGGTGTCAGTGCCAGAACTTCCATCTGAATATTTGAATCTGAATATCTAAAACTTATTTATTAATTCAACAAACTGTTTCTGAACAACTGTTTTGTGTAGAGAGCCCTGCTCCTGACCCTGAGGCTTGAGGCAGGGGAAGAAGACGACCAGGGCTGCCTCCATGGAAGCTTATGTCCTAGGGGGAAGGGGCAGGATAAAAAAATGCAAAACAAACTCACATCCATAATGGGTAGAATTATGTCCCTCTAAAAGAGTTCAAGTCCCAACACGCAGTACCCATGAATATGATCTTATTTGGAAATAAGGTCTTGGTTTATGTCAAGTTCAAATGAAGTCTTGTAGGTTCAGGGTGGGCGATAAACCCCAAGGCTAGTGTCCTTATAAGAGGTGGGAAATTGGGGCACAGGCGCAAGTTTGCATGAAGACAGAGGCAGGGACTGGAGGGATGCATCTCTAAACCAAGAAATGCCAGAATTGCTGGCCGCCAGCAGGAGTCAGGGAGGAGAGAAGCAAGGAAGGACAGTCTGGTCTCCAGAGGAAGCATGGCCCAGCTGACACCTGGACTTCAGCCCTCTGGCCCCTGGAACTACGAGAGAATAAGCTTTCATTGTTTTTAAGTTGCTCTGTTTGCCATAGGGCCCCAGGAAAGAAATACAGCACCTGACATGCTATCAGAGAGTGACAGATGGTCTGAAGAAAAATGAGCAGGAGAAGGGGATGAAGAATAACGGGGGAGGGGGGTGGCTCCAATAAGGGAGCCAAGCTAGGGGAGAGTGCACAAAGATGGGATTGCCAAATCAGTGCCACAGGATGCGGACCTTATCTGAGCTCTGGCTGCCATGACAAAACACCATAGACCCAATGGCTTAAAGACAGACAGATATTTCTCTCTTGGAAGCTGGAAGTACTAGCTCAAAGGTGTCAGCTAGGTTAAGTTTCATCCAGAGGCCTCTCCTCTTGACCTGCAGGAGGTCACCCCCCGCTGGATGCTCACATGACCTCCCCTTTGTGCAGGAAGGTAATATAACTACATCCTAACTCTAAATACAGCCACACTGGGCGCTTGGGGGGGGGGGGTGTTCGCCATTCACACATTCAGCCCATAACCAAGATCTTGTGCAAACGCTGTATTATATACACAAAAGATGCAGTCACCCCCGAGAGCCAGGTGAAGGCAGCGGGAGTCTGGGACTGCCAGTCCAGTTCCTCAGTCCCTTCCTTGTGCAGTAGGACATACCCCCGCCGGGGGTTTACATCCGTGGCCTCTAAGTGATGGTTGCGGGAAGGACTACAACATCTCCATTTTACACTCCAATCGTTATATGGTTGACATGGACATTTTCCAGAAGTCCCAAATTAATCCAAGTTTGTTTATCATTCATAAATTTGACCTACCAGGTGTAGCCTACTGAAAGCATTCTATATCAAGAACAAGGACCAGCATTAGCGACACAAGGCCAGACCCAGTACAACAGGAAAATAAGGGACACTCTATCCAAAAAGGTTTGAAGAATTTCATGATGTTGACTATGGTTGGCTAACCCAAGGGTGGCAGTTCTAACCACAGAGCCCAATGGGACTGATGAGGACTGGTCCTTATCTTTCTGGGATGAACACCAGCAGGGGGAGCAAGAGGATCTGACCTTATCATCTCTTTCTTTCATTGTCTTCCCTCCCTGGGTGAGTCGCCATTGGACCACAGCCTTCTGAGGAGAAGGAGGGCAGGGATAGGTCCCTAGGGACTGGCCGACCATAGGAAGGGCTTTGGCTCTCTTTCCGGGCTGATGAGACCTCATTGACAGGCTCGCAGTGAGGGAGTCACGTGATCTGACATTTCTGAATGCCACTCCAGCTGTTGTTGGGAAGAATAAACAAAACAAGACACTCCTTGTGACCCTGAAAGTCATCATTGGGGGAGCAACGGCCAGAACTGCCATTCCAACATAAGAGCAGGTAACAAAAATTTTTGGTCTTAATGACCTGACTTTCAGATTATGTTTTTATTCTCGGGGCTGTCTATGTAATATCTGCCTCTCCTAGTCAATCGTTAGTTCTGTGAAGAAAGAAGTGACTTGCACTTCAGGTCTCTAGTGCCCAGCACTGGGTCTCACACACACTAATGCTCAATAAATACTTGCCGAATGAAACAGTCCATTTGAAGCCAAATGTTTTTGCTGTTGTCTTTTTCATTATTATTATTAATTGTAGCAAAACACACATAACATAAAATTTACTTTCTTTTTTAATGAATTTATTTATTATTTGAGAGAGACAGTGAGAGAGAGCATGAGAGGGGAGAGGTCAGAGGGAGAAGCAGACCCCCCGCGGAGCTGGGACCCCCCCCCCAATGTGGGACTCAATCCCGGGACTCCGGGATCACGACCCAAGCCAAAGGCAGCTGCTTAATCAACTGATCCACTGGCCAGGTGCTCCCAAACTTACTATTTTAACCACTGGCATAAAAGTACATTCACATTGTTGTCTCTAAAACTTTTCAACAGCCCAAACTGAAAACTCTGTCCCTATTAAAAATAACTCCCATTATCCCCTCCCCTCCTGTCCCTGGTAATTACTGTCCTACATTTGTCTTTATGAATTTGGTTACTCTGAGTACCCCACATAAGTGGAGAATACAATGCTTGTCCTCTTGTGTCTGGCTCATTTGATATAGCACAGTGTCTTCAAAGTTCATCCATGCTATAACACATATCAGAATTTCCTTCCTTTTTCAGGCTAAATATTCATTGTATGGATAGACCACATTGTGTTTATCCATTCATCCATTGATGCTCATCTGGGTTCTTTCTACCTTTTGGCTATCATAAATAATGCTGCTAACATGGACATGGAAATATCTGTTTGGAGTCTCTGCTTTGGATTCTTTTTGTATATTTTTTAATTAAGCTTTTTATTATGAAAAGATGAAAAACCTAAGAAAAATTGCAAAATAGCACAATAGAACCCATGTATACTGTCCTTGTATACTTCATGTTAGACTGAAAAAAAATTTTTTTTTTTAAGATTTTGTTTATTTGTCAGAGAGAGAGAAAGCAGAAGCAGGGGCAGCAGCAGGCAGAAGAAGCAGGCTCGCCACCGAGCAAGGAGCCCGATGCAGCACTTGATCCTAGCACCCTGGAATCATGACTCAAGCGGAAGGCAGATGTTTAACCGACTATTACCTAGGCATCCCAGATTGGAAACAAATCTTAATAGCTTTTCTCAGTTACCCTGGATTCAACTGGGGGTGAAGAGAAGGTTGGTAAAAGGGAGAGGACTGAGTAGTTTTATTTGAAAGCAAAGAAGTTTGTGTTCTTGTGCAGAATGAGAATGGTAGGTTAATGGGGTCAGCATGGGGGAATGTTAAAATTTCTCTGAGCCTGACTTTTCTGGACTGTAGAATGGCAATAACTCATAGAACGTAATTCACAGGATCACTAAAAGAACCAAGACAGTGAGGGTGCTGGTCTTACCACAGCATCTAAGTGCCCATAAGTGTTGGCCATTCTTATCACTAATAATGATTAGAGAAATGTTCCTATCTTCTACCTGGTTTCATTTGAGGGCTCAGCAGAACTGTAATTTTCCAAAGTCACAAGAAGCAGTCTGGAACTGGAGCACAGATTCAGATGGTAGAAGGACGCTGAGACTTGAATGGTTTGCTTTGGATCTTTCGATATAGTCTTGGCATTTAACCCAAGAAGCTTTATTTTTTCCTAAACTCTGTATCCTTATATCATATCTTGACGGGATTTGGACCATCAAGCAGGACAAAAATGATACATTTATAAGACAGAGGTGCTAAATATGACATATTTTCTCGTTAGAACATGAGAATAATCAAAATCAGTAAGTACTAATTCCCTCCTTCATATAAGCATGCATCCTGGAATCCTAAGTTTGTTTTTAACTAATCAACAACTTCAGGGGATTCAAAAAGTCATCTAAGGCCACCAAGAGTGTAAACCATCTCTTGACTTCCACATTAATTAATCAGACTCAACAAGAGTGGTTGACCAAATTAGACAGGATAAACAATCAAGCCAACTGAATTTTCATACTGGGAAACCACAAAGCCAAAATTACTTCCTCTGAAGACAGTGATCCATACCCATCATTGGATACTCCTGATTAGTCCAAAACCAACTCAGAGCAATTAGCAAGTTGCAGCTGACACATTTGGGTTCTCCCACAAAGGAATATAACATATGCACGTATATCTTGCTTGTAATTTTTAAACACTAGTTAGGATTATGTTAGATTATCTGTATGATTCACTTCAGTCTGACTTGACACGTCAACTCTTTGTGCTAACGAAATTTTCTCAAGGAAAAGTGAAATTTACATAAATTTCAAAGTGAAAATTACATAAAAATTTTGAAACTGAAAGAAACTTTTTAAGATTAAAATTGTTTTTTTGGAAACTGAAATTTTGGGAGTGAGAAAAAGGGTTTGCACCCTTAGAATTCTGATGTCATCAAGTTGTTCTTCCTTCAGAGTCTTATTAGCCACTTTCAGGGACACCCATAGAGCATGAGCATGTCCCCTTCACACAGACCCACACTCCAGCTCTGGGCTCAGTACCACCTTTGCCACTGTGATCCATAGAACACAAAGGTATCTCATTTCCGAATGATGGGTAAGTCTGGGGAAGAGAAATCAACCAAGTCTTCCCAAATTTGGATGCCACTTCTTGGAGGAACCAGAAGAACATACCAACTGTTAATCAGCCATGTCCCCATATCTGCCTTCCAAAGGACCTAACCACTGACACCTGCCAACCACCCATCTCAGTTATACCTGGCAACAGCCCTTGGGAACACCAGACTTTCAACAGGAGTAGAAGACTTTGGGCCAAGTTAGCGTCCTGTGTGTATAGAAGCCAGAGCACTGAACTATGTACAGGAGCCCTGGTCTTTGCTCTCTTGGGCATGCCATTTCACTTTCCTGGGATATATAATTCCAGAGACCATAGGTCATATGGTCCAGTGAAATGGTTCAAATGAAATGAATTTCAAAGACAACTCTGCATGCCTCCAGTTTTGTAAAGGAGGAAACCAAAGTTCAGAGCACTTAAACCTCATCTTGTCTTCACTCAATAGGTTATTTGTTGACTGACTAATGTACTTAGTGGCAGGCATTGTGCTAGGATATTGGGACAGAGAGGGAAACTGACCTCACAAAGCTCATAGACCAGCACTGCAAAAGGGGTAGACCTTTACATAATTTGGGGTCAGGGAGCACTTGGAAAACTCAAGAACCCTCTTCTCAACAAAAAATTAAGCAATTGTACATGCACATACCCTCACATAAACATAATTCAGCCTGTGAATTCTGGTAGATGCACCAACTCCTGGGAGTCTACCACGGATCCTCAATTTAAAAAATGTTCATTACCACAAAACACATTGTCATTGCCTTAAACCTTTATTTTGAATCTTTACACCCACCCATCAAGTAGGGATTCATAGTCTCACTTGACAGAGGAAGAAACTAACACGCAAGAGAGTCAATGAACATGCTGAGATCACACAGCAAACTGCTGTTATGTTAGTTATGTTCTTGGGGTGCAAGTAATAGAAATTGGCTCTGGGCTCATGAAGAAAAAGAAAAAACGGAGAAGATATCAGGTAACTTGAAGAATCAAAAAGAAAGCTGTGGAATCGGGTTCAAAACAATAGGAATCAGGGCAGCTCTACAGCTTCACATTTTCCCCCCAATCTTTGTATTACTATTGTTGAAAAACAGGACAACAGCCCAAAATGGAGCTGCTTATGTTAAGCCTCATGTAACCAAACCAAGACTGAACTTTAATCACGGTTTTGGCTTTTTCTAGCAATAGAATTTTAAGCCAGTCAACACGAATCACCTGGTCCACACCAATAAGGTCCTCTACCTGACAGACCCTACCACCCGCCAAAGGAAAGTGATCTTGCAATAACCAACCTGTCTTTTGCCTAGAATAATTTCCTTGTCCCTGCTCCCTTCTGCCTATGAAAGTCTTTCATTTGGTACAGCTCCTTGGAGTGCCTTTCTGTCTGCTAGATTGGATGCTGCCTAACTCAAAATCAATTTTTGCTCGAATAAACTCTTAAAGTGTTTAATATGCTTCGGTTTATCTTTTTTTTTTAAGATTTTATTTATTTATTTGACAGAGAGAAACAGAGCCAGAGAGGGAACACAAGCAGGGGGAGTGAGAGAGGGAGAAGCAGGCCTCCCGCTGAGCAGGCAGCCTGATGCGGGGCCTGATCCCGGGTCTCCGGGATCATGACCTGAGCCGTGGGCAGTCGCTTAACCAACTGAGCCACCCAGGCACCCCAGTTTATCTTTTTTTTTAAAGATTATCCATCTATCTGTCTGTCTGTCTGTTAGAGACAGAAACAGAGAGCACATGGTAGGAGAAGCATAGGGTGAAGCCTATATATTTATCTACTTATTTTATATGAGTACATATGTCTGTATATCTATATACACACACACACACGCACGCATACATATATACGTATATAGGCAAATATAAAGGTGTTTTACCTTTTCTAATCATGTAGCGATACCAATGATTTTAGTATGTTAGTACAGGTACTTTCATTTTTAAATTAGTCACATAATATAATATAGACACAGAATAGAAAGAGAAACACAAAACAGCAAACACAAGGCCTGATAACTCTTCCTTTTCCATCCCTATTTCCAGGCTCATTTTTCATAGGCACCCAAAAGTATCAAGATGCTGGGTTATCAACCAATCACAACTTTGAATCATGGGAACAGACCACTGAGTCTTTATTTATTTTTTTTTATTTTTATTTTTTAAAGATTTTATTTATTTGACAGTGAGAAACACAGCCAGAGAGGGAACACAAGCAGGCGGAGTGAGAGAGGGAGAAGCAGGCTTCCCGCCAAGATGGGAGCCTGATGTGGGACTCGATCCCAGGTCTCCGGGAACATGACCTGAGCCGAAGGCAGTCGCTCAACCAACTGAGCCACCCAGGCGCCCCCAGACCACTGATTTTAAATAAACTAACAAAATGAACTAAGGATCCAAGGTGTGTGTGTGTGTGTGTGTGTGTGTGTGTTCACTCACTGTGCCCTACACAATGCAGGATTCCCCATTAGACACAGTGGTCACCATATGTAGGGCCTGCAATACTTTTTTTTACGTTTCCATTTTATTTTAAAATCAGAAGAAATGAATATGGCAATAATTACTTCACCTTGGATTTTATTCACCTTTATACTCACAGAAATGCAAAATATGATCTTAAATTTTTTTATGGAGGAAAGGGTCCCTGACAGCAAAAGTGCCTGGAGCCCACAAAGTCCATAACATGGCCACGGCTTGCCTGTCTAGAACAGCCTCGCTCATTACAATCGTCTGTTACCCTAATATTCATTTCCTTTCCCAGCAACATAAGCTTCATGTCACTGATGAAGACATTGTTGCCCCAAACAGACAGACCTGAGGTGACAGAATGAGCTGGAGAACCCTGATCCCCACCTCCCACTTCAAGCTCTAACATGCTATGCTATCTGTCAGAGCTAGAGTACCTGTCAGAGAGCCCTGAAGAGAAATCACTGGTGGGAGGAAGCACGTCTACAATTCAAGAGAAACAGCTTCTATGGGATGGACCTCCACCATTTCATCTGTCCAATAATTGATGCATCAACCCACCTGGGTCCTGCTCAGCCCACGGTGGCTTCAAAAGCCAGCACTTATGAGCCTCAGAATTTACTAGAACCCAGGCAAGAATGTCTATCTTCCAGGAGATCTTAAAATCATCAGCTATCACCAGGGAGCTGAATACCATGGCTCCACCAATCTTAGAGCCACCACGCTGCTACCACTAGACAGCCTGAACCCAGAGGAGAAGCTTCTATACTCAGCACTTAAGATGACCATCACAGGTAAAGAGAATTACACTTGCAGGTTCCACATGGAGACCATGATCCTGCACTGTCTCCATTAGGGCCAGTCCAGCCATCATTGCTTGCTTCCAGTAAAGGGAGATGTCACTAGTTCCTTCATTATGTGTTAGATGGTATGGGTGAGCTACATTTGGGGATCAGGGTGTACCTTAACAATAAACCATCTCTTACTACCTGGCATCTGCTTAATCCATTCAAGTTCTGCATCTACAAGAGCATGCTGGCCCTGGCTACAGGGACCCATGGCTACAGCTCCACATTGTACAATAACCCCAGAGTGCAGATCACAGATTGGAATGTGAGATGCCCCATACTATTTTAAACTCTCTCCTTCCTTTTCTCCCTCTCCTCCTTGAGTATGGCATCGCTGAATTTACATATGATATTTGCATCTAGGATGTGACTTCATATTACTTAATGGAGCATGGCCTTTGGAGCAGTCCCCTCTAGGTTCAAATCCCAACTCTTCTACCTCCAAGCTGTGAAGCCTCAGAAAGGTGACTTTGCTTTGACCTAAGCCTTAATTTCCTCATCCCTAAGAAGGAATAATACTCTGGGCCCATAGGCTGCTATGAAGGTTCAAAATAACTTACGCTTTATCGAGTCCTTAGCAACAAAGGGCATTATGGCAAAACAAACTCTGTCCCCCAGGCCAAATCCAGCTTGCAGCCTGTTTTTGTGTATAACATTTCATGGGACACAGCATGTCTATGTATTTATATATTGTCTATGGCTACTTTCCTGCCAGAATGGCAGAACTGAGTGCAACAAAAACCGCATGTCTCACAAAGACTAAAATATTTACTAACTGGCTCTCTAAAGAAAACATTTGCTGATCCCAGGCATAGTTCATTGTAATAATAATAACATTAAATAAATTAAACAAGGAAATGATTCTAATACCATAGCAGCCTACATAATCAACCCAAAATCTAAGCCAGGCCATCAAAACCTACATGCTCAGCTAGGTACTAATAGGGTCCCTGGTCAAAGGTACGAGGCTAATACAAAAGAGAAGGTCAAGCAGAGCTTTATTTCGCACCAAGCATCAGAATATTACTGGCCCTGAGCCAGGGTCTCTTCTCTCCGGGGAGAAACGGACCACGCCTGACTTCTCAGGCCAGCTTTTATAGGCATTCCCCCCAAATCACAAGCTGACTAGGGTCACATCCGCTCTGGAGCTGACCCACCCACTGGCTTGCTTGAGTTAATTTGCACCTTCATGGGCCCTGGCCCCTGGAGGTGGGGGCACCTGGGTGTTCCATTCTTAGTTTGCATCTAAATACCTCCCCGGGACCCTTCCTGGATGGGAGATTAAGGGATTTAACTGGTTGGGTGTCTCCCCCAACCTGGCTTGCCTTTGTTTTCCAGGGGCCATTTGTCCATAACACCTGGAGCTGTTTCTGAGTAAACAGGGTGGCAGCTTGGATTCCAAAACTGGACCTTACAGGTACCTAACCCAACCAAAAGGTTCCTTGTTATTCCAAATAAGGAATGTCACTCTGCTTTAGCCAATCAGTGTTTGCCTGGACTTCTTTCTACTTACCTTGCACTATCAAACCCTATTGCTTTGTCCACTTTTCAGAGCTCCTTTCAGTTTTCTAGACTGGATGCCTCCCAATTAATGAATTCCTAAATAAAAGTCAGCTAGATTTGGGGCAACTGAGTGGCTCAGTCAGTTGGGCATCTGCCTTCAGCTCAGGTCATGATCTCTGGGATAAAGCCCCATATCAGACTCCCTGCTCAGCAGGGGATCTGTTTCTCCCTTTCCTTCTGCCCTTCCTCCCCGCTCCCACTTGTGCATGCTTTCTCTCTCTCTAATAAATAAAATCTTAAAAAAAAAAAGTCAACCAGATCCAAAAATTAAGTGTCTTTGGGATTTTATTTTATTGTTTTAATTTTTTTAAAAGATTTTATTTATTTATGTTGGGCTGGCTGAGAGACAGGGGCACCCAAGATGGCTGATCTTCCCGCCAAAGCAGCCGTGGGCCACCATGTCATCTCCAGTAAAATTGAACCCTAGGGGGGGGAGGGGGACGGACTTTCCAGCCAGGGACCACCCACCATTGTCTGGACCTTCCCCACCCCCAACCAATCACCTGGGGACACGACGTTCCCTTGCCTAATATGGGGAAAAAAACCCACCTGAATCCAGACCCGGAAAGATAAAGCTTAAAAACCCTTACACTCCCCAGCCTAGGCGCGACTTCCCCGAGACTCTCCAGAGTCGCAGAACCTCGCCCGAGGGTGGTGGCAATAAAGCTCCCTCTTTGGACTCTGTTTGCCTTTGCGGTCTCCGTTCCATTTGCGACGAAAAACCTTACAATTTATTTGACAGAGACAGTGAGACAAGAAACACAAGCAGGGGGAGTGGGAGAGGGAGAAACAGACTCCCCACTGAGCAGGGAGCCCGATATGGGGCTCCATCCCAGGACCCAGGATCATGACCTGTGCTAAAGGCAGATGCTTAATGACTGAGCCACCCAGGCACCCTGAGATTTTATTTTAATAATAATAATTTTTTAATGTTTTCAGGTCCAAAAGAATGTAGAGATCTTTTTTAAAAGATCTAGTTGCTTTTTTAGAGGGTGAGAATGTCACCCCCAAATAATCCACTTTGGCATACAGATGATTTTGAATTAAAGGTGTTTCAGAAACAGCCAGTACAAGAAAAACACTCTGACTCTTATGTCCCCCAAAAGCTACCTTCCCTGTGCCAGGAGAGTGGAAGGCATCCTTATCACCAGAGACAGGGAATTTAGAGCCAAGAAGACTGTATAAACAAACAAAACTTGTTACTTCTTCACCATTTTACTACTCCTAGCCTGAACCCCTTTGTCTTATCAATTCTTCACATATTGTTCCATTGTCTAAAAGGTATAAAATTCTCCTAGTTTGGTCACTTCTTTGAGTCTTATATTTTTGTGGGACTTCCATACATATATAATTAAATTTGGCTTTCTCCTATTCATCTGTCTTTATTACAGGGGATGCAGGGGTGGGGGGTGTGGGGAGTTGTCTCAGTCAAGAATCTAGAAGGATAGAGGGAAAATATTTTTTCCCCTAAACTTTCTGCAGGAAAGTGGGGAAAGCAAGTGGAGCCCTTCCTCTGTCTCTTTCAGCTCTCTCAGTGGGTAGGTTCAAATCCTGCCTCAGTCACTCCCTTGTTTGGAAATCTGGACCAGGATGCTCAGTCCCTGGCCTGACCTCCTTGCCTTGGGAGTTACCTCAAATTAGTTCCCTAAACCTCCAACCCACCTGGCAGAGTCTTTCCAATGAGTTTGCAACCCCCCAGACCCCTGAGATGGCCTTGCGTGCCTAGGGCCAGTTTTCAGTGCTTACATTGCATCTGGCTCCCTAGAACGCACTTGAAGGGGATTTGGGACCCCTGGGGGAAGAGACTGCCAGAGGAAGGAAAGAGGCCTCTCATCCAGTTTAAGGCAGAGCATCTACACAAAGGTCAGACATCCCAGGAGGCCAGGCAAGGTCTCCTCCCAACACCTGGGCTTTATCACACTACAAGTGCATCTTTCTTTTCTCCTCCTTGAGTTGTATTATAAAAGACCTCTTGCTATCAGGGCTGGGTAGGGGTTGACTCCAGGAACAGAGATGGCTGGAGGTAGAAATGAGAAGTGGAGCTTTCTGCCTCATTCCGGCACACAACTCCTGGCACATACAACAGTGGCTGCCTTGACAGGTTTGTACTTTGAGCCAGTCATGGTGCTAAGAGCCTTCATGTAGTTGTCATCCCAGTTCCACTTTGAAACCGGCTCTATTATTCTTTTTCTTATGAATGAGGCCAAAGTGGTTAAATGACATGCTTCTGATCATGGAGCTAAAGTGTCAGACCCAGTCTTCAAAACCAGGAAGGCTGAGGCCAAACCTTATACTCCATCAAAGCATTAGTCCCCCCCAATTTTTTTTTAATATTTCTCATTCAAATAGATATTATGCATGTGTCCAAGTCTTTTATTCATTTTATGTATGAGGGAAGCAAAATAATGACAAGACTATTTCACTGTGAGAAATTGAAATGTTGCAAACACTTAAAGAAGCTGAGATAGAATTGCTATTACCCAAATTAGACATAAAACTGCTTAATATCCTACAGGGCAATAAAACCATAACCTTTGGGGCACCTGGGTGGCTCAGTGGGTTAAAGCCTCTGCCTTCGGCTCAGGTCATGATCTCAGGGTCCTGGGATCGAGGCCCACATCGGGCTCTCTGCTCAGCAGGGAGCCTGCTTCCTCCTCTCTCTCTGCCTACTTGTGATCTCTCTCTCTGTCAAATAAATAAATAAAATCTTTAAAAAAAAAAAAAAAACCATAACCTTTGGATTAATCATCTCTATTAGACAGAAAAGAAAAATGCCGTAGACCTGCAGTACGATCATTCAAATGGGTTCCCTCTGTAAGGCATGGAGCGCCATGACTCTCCCTCAAAAAATATTCGTTTCCATTGTTCCTTGCCCGTTTGACTATTATAATTTCCTTGACACTATTCCTTCTTACTTCACTTCTAATCAAGTTAATTCTTTCCTTTGTTCTTAGTTTTGAATTCTCTTATGGCAATCCTTATTTTCTGAAGCACGATTATTATAGGATTGTAGGTGTACGACATACTTATTTTTTAAGACTTAGTAAAACCTTTACTAACATAAGTAATTTAGATATTGCAACCCCCTGCATGACCCCTCATTCACCTCCCTATGCTAGGGGGAAGTAAAACTTTCTAATGGGATAGTGATTTATAGGAACCATCTGTTGCCCGGGACATGCCTGCCTGTAATCGATTGTTCCACAGATTAGGATATAACAAGGCACATCTGTTTTGTTGCATGGACCCTCAAAGGCACTATTCATCATAAGAGATTGATGAACCATCACTTAAAGAAACTCTTTGATCTTATAGTTTCCATCTGAGAAAATAATGAACCATCACTTAAAGAAATTCTTTGATCTTATAGTTTCCATCTGAAAAAATATGTAATGCCATGCTATAAATAAAGAGCCCTGAGAACAGTGTTTTCAAGAGATCCCCACACCACTTTTCGAGTCCAGTCTCCTCATTCGAAAGCGCCGACGCCGTCCCTCCCTTCTGGAACCCTGCCGAATATGGTTGCTGGGGCTGGCTCCCGGCAGAAAACTCATCACACCTTATTAATTCTATAACATGTTAAGATATATTGCTGTTCATCAGTTGTACAAATAGAGTTGCATTACCCCAGCATGTCAACTAAGCTTTAGTTAGGCTCTTTAGATATTCTATCAGGTTGTGATCATCTTTTTGCCTTATTTCCAAGACTTAGATGGTTCACCTTAGCAAAGCTTAACCTCCATATTAATACTATGGTTGTTGTTTTGATAGAAATTCCCTGCTTCTTGGTCCTCTCAGTGAATCCCCAACTATCCCTATGTGGGGGCTTTCCTGTGGTCTCATTTCTATACTACTCCCAAGCCTGGTCAGGACCAAGACATGGAACTTCTCATCAGGCAATAATCAAGTCTGACACGTGGTCAGGAGCTGGTGCCATGAACTTCCTTCCAACTTTCAAGGATGTGACTCATAATACAAACAGACAACAGGGAAACATACGTATCAGGATCCTCACCCTTTCTGCTTTGGCCACTCTCGTATTTAAAATGTCTTCTTCTCACTGCCTGTCTCTATCAACCTCAGTTTCTGTTGGAAAGTCAAATGCCTCCAAGGAAAGTCACCGTGTTCAGAGGCAAATGAGCAGAAAATCTGCTACTGGCTAATTGGGAAATGTACCATAAGCAAAAAGTCTTCTGTTCAAAGAGGGCCCTCTGGTCCTGTCCTTGTTTTCTGAGGAGGAAACTAAAGATGAAGTTGAGGGAGAAATCGTTTTCTTTCTCCCCTTGTTAAAGTTCACATTTTTTCCCTTGGAATTAACCTCCCCAGAATAATTTTAACCATCATTCATGTGATATGAATTTAAAACATTCAAAACTTAATCCTGATGTTGTGGGGTTGTCAAGCACAATGACCAAGAATGAATTCTTGAGATGTAATCTAGTATAACTTAGTAAGTTTATTTAAGTAGCATGGGGACAGGACCCATGGGCAGAAAGGGCTACACCTTTGCTGTATGAAGCTGGTGCTTATATGCTTAGTGCTCAAAAGGGAAGGCATATGCAGGGAATATTAGATCATAAATGTCTTCTCTAAATTTCTACTCATAAAACTACTTCCATAAGATTTCTCTAGTGCTTATCATTCAGTTTGATATTAACTTTTGGTGAGATATATAAGCAGTTGTGAGACCCTTTAAGAGTATAACACCTAGCATGTACCTGATCCTCATCAAAACTATGCAGGCTACTGGTCAGCCTGCTGGGCTAAAGGTGAACATTTTCCGCTTCTATCCCTTGTCACTGGTGTTTCTTTTCATTCAGAAAATGGACCTATGGACAAGGAAATCCTATCTCATAATAATACTCACAGTAAGGACAGACACTCACCTATGAATAATAACTAAAATACAATGGCTTATAAAAGGAAACACCGAAGTATATTCTTCTTTCCCCCCAACATGCAAGCAGCTTTGGCAGTTCTCCTTTGCAAAGCTGTCATGACCCTGGAGCCTTTTTATTTTTATTGTGTTTTAATTTCTAAGGTGTTATCCTTGTTCTCCTGGCCCAAAGTCCACATTCCAATCAGTAGAAAGGAGAAAAGATGACAAAAGGAAGTAATACAGCTTTATAAGGCAAAACCTAGAAGCTATCCATCAGCACTTCCTCTCATAACCCATTGGACAAAATGTAGTCACATAGACACACCTTATCACAAAGGAGCCTGGGAAATGTAGTTTTTACTCTGCGAAGGCTGTCCAGCAATAACCTAGCAGACTTCTTAATACAGAAGAGGGAACGCCTTTTAGAGAGAGGTAGGCAGTTTGTGCCATGGCTAGGTAATTGAGTATTTGACCATTTCCAGACTGGACTGATGATTTTTATTGGTTTGCCAAGGGCTTCTTTAAGAGAAATTCACCCAAGACAAAGTTGTTAAATACTTGGAATTCTTTCCAGTGAATTATATAACAAGTGAAAAAAGTGAGTTCTTTTTATGGATGTGTGTGTGTGTGTGTGTGTGTGTGTGTGTGTGTGTCTACATATATATTTATCTGCCCTGGAAATTTCTGAAAGGATACTCCGGAGACTGTTAAAAATGGTTAACTTTGGAGAATGGAACAGGCTGTGAAGAGGAGGGAGGCTTTACATTTCATTTTATTCCTTTCCATGCTGTTAAAGACATTTGCCATGTATATGGATTTTCTTTATAATAAGGAGAACTAGTTAATAAAAATAAGTGAGCTTCTGGCTTTGATTCAGAAGAATACAATTTTAAGTTGGAAAACGGGATTTAGAGAAAACTCGAGTCAAGACATACTATCAAATGGGGGGGGGGATAAAGGAGTTGAAGATTTGTTTGACTACTATGATCCTGTTTGGATTTTTAAATTATATGTAGGATATAAATATACATATGTAGGTGTGAATATAGATAGACATAGCTACATTAAAAAAGAGTAATGAATTGGAGGAGTACACATCAAATCATGAACTATACTTATCTCTGGAGGTTAATGATGTAGAGGAGTTTACTTCCTCTTTTATTTATTTCTGTAATAACTTTATTATTATATTGGCTCATATCTTAATAAGCAGAAATAAAACACCATAGATAAAAATGGAAAGATTCCAATGAAGTTTTTTTTTTTTTAATTCCTTCTACAACAGCTCTAGCATTCAGGCTCTCATTAAATAATTTCAATAATGGAGAATTCATTCATTTATTACAGAGAAGTGTATGAAATATGGGCCACTATGCTGGGTCTTCAGAATACAAGAATGAAATAAATCCAGAGGGGTCGTTGTTTTGGAGCCTCAAGTAGTCAAATGAGGGTAAGCATGGAAGAAGAGGTGGGCAAAGGGGCGGCAAGTCACGGGAAGAACACCATTAGGGTGGGTCACGCCTGCCTTCTCATGGTTGCCTCCCACTTCCTAGACTATGGGCTGACCCGTGATTGGTGCTCAGTGAATATTTTTTTGAACAAGTAAATGTTTTTTTGAATTTTATGAACAGTAAATATTTTTTGAACAGAGGAGGAAGAGATGGCAAATAATCTGATGTGTCCTCAGTGTAAGGAAGAACCAGGGACAGAATAAATGAAGGCAGCAATGATGGTCACTTGGTGGTGGGGGGCAGAGAATGAAGATCTGGATCGCTGAGAAAACAAATGGAAAAAAATAGAAGGGGTAACCTCTAGTTTCTCAGGCTATCCTTTCTTTTGTGACATCTTACTTCTTAAGCCTTCCACTTACCGGTATTTTGCTACATAAATATACATTTATGCCGGTATGGTGATTAGAAAGTTAATGATAATTACAATTGCTTCGTTTAGTTCTCTTGCAGTTAGACTAGGTATTTCATTCGGTATATACATTTTATTCAATTATAGTGAGCTGGTTTTGATGATGGAAAAATACAAAAGAGTTCACTGTTAATTATAACAGGATATTTACATAATTTCCAAGCAGTCCCAGATTTAGTTCATCCTTTTAGAGTGAACCTGAAAGGATGATTTTGAATTTCCTTATAATTTATTTTTTTTACTTCAGCAATCTTTTTACAGTGAAATTGTGTTACCTTTATAATAATACTTTGTGGAAAAAACTGACAAATAAAAACAAAGCCACCATAGATTTTATGTCTTCTGTTCTATTCACTCCCAAAGTTCTGGTGGCACTGGGTATCACCTGTAAAGCGGAAAAAAAGAACTTTCCAGGCTGCTAAAACGGAAAGTAACCACATCCCCCTTTCTCTTACCAGAACGGTTCCATGAGAAACCTAGCGGTTGTAAATCTTTTCTCTAACATTTTGGTATGTCTGTAAATCTCTTAAGGTAAATAAGCCTCTTGCCTCTTGCCCGTTTTACAACACAGAAACACTCTTGCAAAGTTCTGGAATTCTTTTGAGATGTGAACTTCTGAGAAGGTAAGAGCCCAGTCTCCCTGTCACGATGGGTACCTTGCACTCAGCTAGCACAGGAAGGAAGACAGGTTTTACTGCAAATCTTCAGCCCACTCAGGCAAGGAAACTCAGTGTCTTCACCATCTATATGAATAAAAGAAACACTCTTCAATCCCTGAACACATTGTCAAACTTGCACATACTCAGTGCCACTGGATATGGATGGGATTTTCTACTCAAGATCTAGGGGTTGGATGTTTCTGGCAAATCAGGCAAGGTTTCCTACATCTGAACTGGGAACCAGGAGTCTTACATTGTAGTCTCAGCTCCACCTCTGATAAGAAGAGGGATCACCTCTCAAAGGTATCCTTTGTCTTTAATTTCATCCCCCATACAGGGGAAGTGCTAAATCCTTTCCTCTTAAATTACCATGAGATTCATTCAGCCTTAGCTGGGCTTTTCCTCCCACTTAAAGGAAACTCTGGATTGAATCCTCAATCAACATTAATATCTTGACCTCTGTCAAGGATTTGATTAATGTTTGCCCCAAAGTGCTACAGATAACCAGGACAAAAAGTACATGCTGGAATGCCTGGCCAACTCGAGCGAATCCTCCTCTGGGCAGTGTCTTCTTGAGTACTCTGGGCAAATAAGGGATTTATGACAAATAAGATGATGGTTGTCCTTTCTTGTCCAAAACCCTAGATGGTAATTCTTGGCCAAATGTCTCAAAAAGTAAGAGTGAATGGGCAGCATCATCAAGGTGATGCCTACAAAGCCAGCAACTGGTGTCAAGTAGGCTGGTTAATGCTGTAATAAATATTCATCACGTTTCTGGGAAATTCAATCGAGGAGAAATACAAATACCAAACAAACAAAAACAAACAAACAAAGAAAACAAAAAAACCACAGTCTTTTCACTTATCTCTTATTTCAGTTCAATGGTCTTTATAGATAAAGGGCATAATGTGACAAAATGAATAAATCTAATACAAAGAATGAGGTAAGACTTATCTTAACCAAACAGAACACGGACCAGATCAGACCTCAGATGTCACTGCATGGTGATATTTGGAATAATATAAAAGAAACAGCAGGTCCATAAGAGTCGGAGTTAATGAGATTTGGTCAACATTGTTGACTGGTCGACGTCAACAAATACTATGATGAGCACATATCATGGGTCAAACATGATGCCTGGTGCTGGGGGAAAACCAGACATGTCTCCTGTCCTCAAGGAGCTTACTGTCACATAAGGGAGACAGAATTTATCAGGCACCCAGACAAATGTTTCATCTCATATGTACTGAATGAAAGGTTCTCAGACAGGTGGTTTTAACCCAAAAAGAGAGAGCAGAGGAGGCACTCCTGATGAAACCATGCTTACCAAGGATGAGAGTTAGCCAAAAGCAGAGAGGAAGCAAAAGTGATTAAGTAGAGGGGACTGGCAGTGCCAAAGTCGTGGCCAGAGGGAGAGGGGCAAGTACACAGGACAGAAGGAGCTCATGCGTGGGCAGAACAGAAAGAGCAGGAAGGAGGACAAGGATGGCTGATTTGCATTTTTCAAGAATTCTCAAATGAGCTACCAAGCCCTGAGAAGACACAGAGGAACCTTAAATGCATATTACCAAGTGATAGAAGTCAGTCTGAAAAGGCTGAGGGGAAGGAAGGAGTGAGTAGAAGGAGCACAGAGGATTTTCTGGGCAGTGAAACTATTCTGTATGATACTGTGATGGCGGACATATGTCATCATGCATTTGTCCAAACCTAGAGAACATAAAATAAGAATAAACCCAAATGCAACGTACAAACTCTAGGTAATAATGACATGTCCATGTTGGTGTCAAAGGACAAAATTCCTGCCCTCTCAAGGGTCCTTCTAGGTAGACTAAGTATCAAATTGACATGAGATAGATTAACAGGAGAAAACACAATTTAATAGCATAAATACAGGGCATCCACACAAACATCAACATTCCAAAAACAGTCAAGCAACATGATGTATGTGTCCTCCTAGACTAAGGGCAAAGGGGAAGCGGTCTGGGATTTCAGAGGAAGGGAATGCATTTCACGGGGCACTGAGTAAGATGTTTGCCTGCCACACAGATTAGCCAGATAAAATTTATTTCTGGTAATAACCCTTACTGGAAAGACCCCCCAATTTAGATTCTCCTAGGTAGTTAAGGGAGAGGCAAAACTTTCTCTTGAGGGGCTCCTGGGTGGTACAGTCAGTTGAACATCTCACTCTTGGTTTCAGCTCTGGTCAGGATCTCTGGATCGTGGGATTGAGTAGCCAGGTCAGACTCCGTGCTCATTCGGGAGTTGGCTTGAGATTCCCTCTCCCCTTGCCCCTCCACACTTGTGCTCACACACTCTCTCTAAAGATAAATAGATAAATCTTAAAAAAAAAAAAAAAAAAAAAGTTTGTCTTGAGCCCCTAAGATCCCAATTACCTTGAGCTCAAAATAATCCACATGCCAAAGTAGCACACTGGAGGAGAGGAGACTGTCCTGAACTCCTTCACAGATTCACCAATTATAACAAATGTACCATTCTGATGGGGGTGTTGATAATGTAGGAGGCTATTCATGCATGGGGGACAGGGAGCATATAGAAACTCTCTGTATCTTCTGCTCCATTTTTCTGTGAACCTAAAACAGCTCTTAAAAAAATAAGATCTATTAAAAAAGAGAAAGATACCTCTAACTTCATAATCAAGAATGGGACAGGTGGGAAACAAGCAAAATGAAAGTTAGAAGGGCATCTACAACAATCCAGGCAAAAGATGGTCATGGCTCAGACCAGGAAGGTGGAAATAAAGATGGAGAGAAGACTAAAGGAGATTATAGGAGATATATAGGAGATGAAATCAATAGGCCTGGTGATGGACTGGATAAGAATGTGGGGTATAGGCAAGGGGCATCAGCCATGGTGTGTAGGAGTCGATTCAAACAGTCTCACAAGAGCAGAGGTTTACACTTTCAGAAATTCTGCAAGCTGACTGCTAAATAGCCACTATTAGAAGTTATTAAATTACAAATATTATATCTCACGTTAAAACACAAAAATAATACTCAAACTTTATCACTTTCTAGTTATTTCACTACATTTTACTATTATCTACATGCTTGAAATTAGTTGTGCCCACAGTATGAACAGTATCTATGTGGTAGGAACATGACATCATCAGTAGCTACTGCACGTTTCCCCCCAATTCCAACTTTCGTGACATCAGAAGCTTGAAACCAGCTGCAGTGGAGATATCTATGCCACACAAGATGGCAAAGTACATAAACTGAGGCTCTATTTTCCCTAAAGAGCAAGTTGTTGAACATTTACTAGCAAACCACCGGTGAGGGAATAAAATAGTAGGGAGGGTTTCTGCAAATGCTCAAGACAGAAGACCATGATAAAGTCTCGGTATGAGAAGTAAGTTATTCCTATGAATTATCATTATTTTACTACCATCAGAGTTATGTTGACTGCTCAACATGGAGTCTCTCTTGGAGTCCTCACGGCATTCCTAGGAGACCCAGCGCTCTCAGTGTTCTCCACAGATGAGAAAACCCAGCTTCAGACAGGGTAAGGTGACTTGCCAGGGGCAACATGGTGAGTAGGCAGCAAAGCCAGGAACCAAGCCCAGGTTTGTCTGCCTGGAGTCCTGTTCTTTCTCTGAAGGAGATCAGAACCAAACTTGATACTGAGACATTTTGAAAACAGATCTAGCACTCCTTAATTCAGAGCCAGATGTGTTCTAGAGTCTTCTTCTCCCCTCCTCATCTCTCTCTTTGTTCTATGTCTTTCTCTCTCCCTTCCTCTCTCCACTTTTTCCCCAACTCCCCTACTTCTGTCTCCATGCCTCTATGCCTTATAAAACAGCTCTCAATTTCCTCATGGAGTGACTAAGAAATAGATATAGACTTATCATTCTTTTATTCAATTAATAACAAGTATTACACCTATAAATTATCAATGCAAATAACCCTGAAAACAACTACACATCACAGAGGGTCAAACTTACTTCTGCTTTAAAATTGACAAATGAATCACATTTTTCTCCACAAAATGTGCATCTTTGCTAAATTTATCCCAGGAAAATAGAACTTGGCAGAAATGATGGTCTCAAAATAAAATCAATAGTAAGTTGTAATCAGTATATGCAATGTGGGGGAAACAGTAGATTAAATCAAACTTGTTGCAAAACTTAAGTGGAAAACAATCAATTCCATGCCACTAATTTCAGCAAAATAGAAAAATAAGAAGATGTAGGGAAAACTAAGAATAGTTTAATTGACCCAAGCAGATCACTGATCACAGAATTAAATTGGCTTACTAGAATTCACTTTAGATAATGCTTTCTCATTGACACTTCATCCCTGTTGATACCATTCTAATACAAACATTTGTATTCAAAATACCTTTGCATCACACTAGTGTGTGAGAGAGGATAAAAACACTTTCCAGGCCCTGAGGCCAGTTCTACACTGACCATCCTTGCTTGTTTCTAAGTCTCTTTCATCCCAAAATGTCCTGACTAACCCAGAAAACAATGAAGATCTTTGGGCTTCCTGTAGAGGTAAGTTTCCACAATCAGTACTAAGTAGCAATGGCAAACCATCCTAGAGTCGTGGGAATCAACTCTGGCCCACTATACTTCTGAAAGTTGAAGCTAAATAAAGATTCTGCCCTTATTTACAGTAGAGCTGGATATAGCAGCTGTTCAACACTGTCAGAAAAATTGATGGTTGAAAGACCACAGGTACATATTTACTGGGGAAACAACAGGTCCTTAAAAATCCATTTTTTGTCTTCTCTCCTTGGCTTACCATATATTAGTTTTGAGTTTTATAGTTAAGTATGGCGGTACTGAGACCATCCAATCTAGCCAATAAAGTAGAGCTCCTAGATATATCAATGATTAATTTAGCTAAAATGTCTGGGCTGCTGATACTTCACACACCAAGAGAATTTGAGAATTACTCACACAAGGGACTTCTGGGGACGACCAAAATAGGCATGGGCAGCTCCAGATTATCTAGAGGGAGGCAGAGAGAGCAAGTAGGACCTCTGCAGTGTCTAAGGGGTAAGGCTGGGGGAAAGTTCCTAGGCACAGATTAGAGATTTGTGAAGTCTGAATTTCCTACCAGCATCAAAATAGGAAAGACACATGGGCTTTACTGGCCTATCCGGATGTAGGCCCAAGGAGAAAGGGAGGGTGAGGTCAAAAGAAGATCAAGGGGGCCTAGGTGGCTCAGTCAGTTGAGTGTACAACTCTTGGTTTTGGCTCAGGTCACGATCTCAGGGTTGTGAGATCAAGCCCCATGTCAAGTTCCATGTTCAGCTCAGAGTCTGCTTGAGATTCTCTCTCTCTCCCCCCCTCTGCCCCTTCCCTACTCATTGTCTCTGTCTCTCTCTCAAATAAATAAATAAATAAATAAATAAATAAATAAATAAATAAATAAAATATTTTTTAAGATGCATATGCTATTTAAGGAAAGAAGAAGAGCATTAAGAACTGGACTCTAGGGGCGCCTGGGTGGCTCAGTGGGTGAAAGCCTCTGCTTTCGGCTCAGGTCATGTGTTCTCAGGGTCCTGGGATTGAGGCCCATGTTGGGCTTTCTGCTCAGCAGGGAGCCTGTTTCATCTGCTCTCTCTGCCTGTCTCTCTGCTTACTTGTGATCTGTCTTTCTGTCAATAAATAAATTAAATTAAAAAAAAAAAAAAGAACTGGACTCTATATTGTAACCAGGGCCCAAGGATGCAAGAGAACCTGGAGTCCCAAACAGACCAGGTTTGACCACCCACCATGGATAAAATCCAAAGGCAGAGAAATAAGTGGTGGTGAAACAAGGTATTTATTTCAGGAGGTCAACACCAGGAAGACAGTGGACTACAGTCTCAAAGACTGTCTCCAAAGTGCTGAAAATATTTCTAGTTTTATATAAAGAGAATGGGGGACAAAGGTCAGTGGGTATGTGCAGGTGGGCAGTAAAGCTCAGATAGATCATTGTCTGAGAGCCAATCAAGCAGGGTCTTGCCGGCGTCAGGGCAGTTGTTATTGCTAGAGGGGTAGTTTTATTGCCCATCACAGATGCTCTGCCCACCAGTGTCTTGCCTTTTGCCTGAGTTAAAAGAGAACCTATAAAGAAAAACTAAATCATTCAGAAACTACAGACTGAGGTCAAAGTGGAGGCAGCTTAAGTCCTCTCTCATTATTACAGTAACATATGCCCTAACCCATCACACCAGCTATCATGAAGATAAAATGAGAGAATATAGGTAGCTTTTATCTTTTTATGAAGTCTTTATTTCATATTTGCGTGTGACTTCATCATTACCAGGAAGACAACACATTAAGTGTCACCAAATATTTCTGTAAAGGGTCAGACAGTAAATTTGTTAGGCTTTGTGAGCTGTTAAGTCCCTGTCACAACTTGTCAGCTCTGCCCTTGTAGTACAAAAGCCACTGTGGAAAATACCCAGCAAATGGGCATGGCTGTGTTTCTGCAGCTAGGAGGCAACAGGAAGTTCTCAAAGAGAGGGCTGAACGCTATGGCAGAAGGGAGGACAGGAAGGGACAAAAGCAGGGAAGGAATGTGTTTTGGTTGCAGAACCAACAGTTCCAGCCAAGGAGATGTAGAAGTAGGTGTCACCTAATAGCACCTGTGTGAGCCAGTCTGAGCCAGTCTGGAGCTGATGGTATGGAAAGAAGGCCACCTGAGCTGACATGAAGTTACCACCTATGCTCCTCCTACGCACAGAATTATCTGCCATTTTTTGAACATAGGATGTAGGCCCTAGCATGTTGACACGCCAGGCATGTGCCATTGAACCAAAAATGCCTCTCCAAGCTCCCTGTCCCTGCCCCCTAAGGCAGTGAATGAAAGCTTCCTGTACTGATCCCAGGGGGAGACAATGCTTTGAGAACTACCTCCCCGTCTCCTGACTTACAACAAGTAAGGAAAGTTCTCAGCTTTCATCACTTCCTTGGGTTGTGTTCCATTTGATATATGTGAAGCAGCCAACATTGATGTTTTATTACATTCCTATAAAACTGAAGGGGTTCAGAACAAGTCTCCCCAAAATGTACCACAGTGGCAATGTGGACTATTTTGAGCTGAAGATGACCAAGACCCTGCAGTTTCAGGAAAAACTTTTACCTCTCCCTGCCTAAAAGAATTTAGATAGAGGGCTGGTCCAGAAAGAAAACTGCCACCAGAGAAAACTACAAAATATATGGACTAGGTGTAGGTAAGTTGGAGCTCAGCAGAGTTTGGAAATCAAAGTCCTCTCCATACTCTACTGCTTTTGTAATTAAAAATAAATATATTCTCTCCTCCTGCACCATTTCCATTGATGGAGTATAGTTCCCAGCTCCATTGCTGCTAGGCTTGGCCGTATGACTTGCTTTGGACGATGAGACAGCAGCAAATATGATGGATATAAATAAAGATATGAAACTGTGATTTATAATAAGAAATACATATTTGGTCTTATCCCCACTTCTGGCAAAGAGCCCCTAAAACCCTTAGAATTTCCTAAGTGGTAAAAGAAATAAAGTTCTCTTTTGTTACTCATAACAAGGCCCTCTCTGAGTTTATGTTGATGAGGTGACTTTTAGAAAGCCAAAATAGGGGCGTCTGGGTGGCTCAGTTGGTTGAGCGACTGCCTTCGGCTCAGGTCATGATCCCGGAGACACAGGATGGAGCCCCGCATCGGGCTCCCTGCTCGGCGGGAAGCCTGCTTCTCCCTCTCTCAGTTCCCCCTGCTTGTGTTCCCTCTCTGGCTGTATTTCTGTCAAATAAATAAATAAAATCTTAAAAAAAAAAAAAAAGAAAAGAAAGCCAAAATAATGGGGGCTGGTTGCCAGGGGAATCAACCAGATTATAAAGGTGGAACATGCACCTACAACTCCCACAACCTCCAAGGAGGTGGAGGTGGAATCAATCACCACTGGCCAGTGATTTAATCAATCATTTCTTTTACAAAATGAAGTCTCCATAAAGATCCCTGAAGTATGGGGTTTGCAGAGCTTCTGAACTGGTGAACGAGTGGAGATGTGACATGCCCAAAGGAAGCCTGGAAAGCTCTGCACCCCTCCCATGCACCCTATGTACCTCCTTCATCTGCTTATTCCTCAGTTATGTCTTTTTATAATAACCCAGTACTCTACTAAGTAAATTCTTTTCCTGAGTTCTATGAGCCACGTTGGCAAACTAAGTGAACCCCAGGAGGAGTTAATGGGAACCTCTGATTTACAGCTGGTTAAGTCAGAATAGCCAAAGGATCGAAGCTGATACAAAAGTGAAGGTCAAGCAGAGCTTTATTTCATGCCAAGCATCAGAATCTTACTGGCCCCAAGGTCAGGGTCTCTTCTCTCCAGGGAGAAAAGGACCACGCCAAACTTCTAAGGCCAGCTTTTATCCCCCCAAATCACAGGCTGACTAGGGTCACCTCAGCACTGGAGCTGACCCACTCACATGGCTTGCCTTAGTTAATCTGCACTTGCATGGGCCCTGCACCCCAAAGATAGGGGCACCTGGGCGGTCCCATCCAACCCTGAGTTACAGTACCCATTCTTAGTTTGCATCTAAATACCTCCCAGGATCCTCCCTGGATAGATTAAGGGGTTTAACTGGTTGGGTGTCTCCCCCAACCTGGCTTGCCTTTGTTTTCCAGGGGCCATTTGTCCATAACACCTGGAGCTGTTTTTCTGAGTAAACAGGATGGTAGCTTGGAATCCAAAACTGGACCTTATAATGGAATGGGGGGGGGGGGCGTTCCTTGTAGAACTGAAAACTGTAGGGGCCAACAGGAGGCCATTCCAAGATGGGCCACTTTGACATGCAGACTGTTTTGAGCGGAAGAATCAAGAACCTAAGGGCTCAAGAGAAATTTTTGCCCCTCACTTAGCTTAGAAGAATCTAAATTGGGGGTCTTTCCCAGAATGAAGGTTAATAACAGAGATAAAATTTATCTGAGTGACCCATCTGTATAGCAGAGCAAAGATGTCCTGCTATTGCCCTGGGAATTGCATTCCTTCCTGCTGAAATCCCAGACCTCTATCCCCTTCTCTCCAGTTCAGGATGACATATATGCCTCACTTTGCCTGACTGTCTTTGGAATTTCCATGTCTGTGGATTCGCCACACAAGGGCTATTAAATTTTTTTTTCTCCTGTTACTCTGTCTCATGTCTGCCGGGAGCCAGTCGCAGCAACAGTCAGGGTCAGAGGGTGAGGGAAGGGGTCAGCGCTTTCGAAGAGAGGAGATCAAACTCAAAGGTGGTGTAGGGAACTCCTGAAAACAATGTTCTCAGGGCTCTTTATTTATAGCAGAGAGTTACATGTTTTTTCAGGTGAAACCATGTGAACAAAGAGTTTCTTTAAGTGATGGGTCATCAATCTTGAGTGACAAGAGTGATAATAGTGTTTTTAGAGGGTCTATGCAAAAACAGGATGTGCCCGTTATATCCTGATTTATAGAATGATTGATCACAGGCAGGCATGTCCTGAGCAACAAATGGTTCCTGCAAACTCTTATCTCATTCGAATGTTTTACTTCCCCCCAGCATAGGGAGGTGAATGAGTGGTCACACAGACAGGAGGTTGCAATATCTAAGCTACTTATGTTAGTAAAGGTTTTACTAAGTTTTAAAGTAAGTATGTTGTGCCCCCACAATCCTACAATTATCAAGCTTCATAAGGATTGGCGTGAGAGGATTCAAAACTGAGAACAAGGGAAAGCATTATAAGTGATTATAAGTGAAGTGAGAGGAAATAGTGTCAAAGAAGTTATAACAGTTAAACAGACAAGGAACAATGGAAACAATATTTTTTGGTGTCGATGATTGCAACTTTGCAGAGCTCCCTCACTTTGAGGGAGGATCATGGCTCTCCATGCCTTGGATGAGTGCCTGCCCAGCTGCACGTCCCAGGGACACAAAGGACATATTGCCCCAGCCCACAGGGTACGTGGCTTTCCAGATTCTTGGTGGGGAAAACCTGGAGGGACTTTCATCCACATTCATGGGTCCCTCCACCAAAGTTTTTGGCGGCTTGCGGCATGGCAGGAGGGGCGGATCACGCCATCCCCGACACATGTCAATTTGATTCTTAGTCAAGCTAAAAGGACCTAGAAGGGGACAGGAAATTCTTGCTCCCTACACACCCAAAACATGCAAGATCTAATGCTATCTCCAGGCAGATACTGTCAGAATTGAGTTAAGTAGTTGGACATTCTGTCAAGGTTTGCTGAGAACTGAAGAACAGCTTGGTGGTACTGAGAAAACACCTCAGAAAAGCTCCAAAAGGCACTGGCACAGCTATGTCATCACCTAAGAGAGCTTCCAGGAGTAACTGTTGCCACTTGGCCTGGGCCCCAGAATGAGCACACAGTAAGCAGACCTAAAAAGTATTAGCAAAAAAACCCAGGCCCAGTTAGACCAGTTCCACAGCCTGAAGCAGAGTCACCCAGTCAAGCTCAACGACCCCCAGCCAGACCTGCAGATGCCTGAGAAATAAATGTTTACTGTTGTGTGCCACTGAGACTCCAAAACTGTTTGTTACTCAGCAATTGCTGACTGATACAAGCAATACCATCATCTTAAAAATATTATCTCTCCCATGCATTCATTCATTTTATTATTAAGCATTACATAGATTGCATTACCTTGTTTAATCTTCACTTGAGGAGATGAGCGTTATTATTTCATCTTATAAATTAGAAAACCGAGGCTTGAAGAACCAGGAAACAAACACAGGTGTATCTCACTCCAAAGCTTCCGTCTTTTCCATTATGATTTCAAATAACAGTAGTGCCACTCACTTGCTATCTAACATATCACCTCTTCGAGGTTTTTTGCTTCTAAAAAACCCAGAAGGGCACCTGGGTGGCTCAGTTGGTTAAGGAACTGCCTTCGGCTCAGGTCATGATCCCGGAGACCCAGGATCGAGTCCCACATCGGGCTCCCTGCTCGGCAGGAAGCCTGCTTCTCCCTCTCTCAGTCCCCCTGCTTGTGCTCCCTCTCTAGCTGTGTTACTCTCTGTCAAATAAATAAAATCTTAAAAAATAAATAAATAAATAAATAAAATTCATATTTTTAAAAAAACAGTAAAAAATAAAATAAACTTAAAAGGGGTTCTAGTTAGAAAATAAATCACCTGGCACATATTAAGTGATAAAGGGAGTTGCTGTTGTTGTGTTGAAATTATCATTAATACTAATAGCGTTGTCTACAAGTGTTGTCTACACTGCTTCCTTCCTTCCACATTCCTAAGTGGAATAGCTCATTGCTTGTTTTTCAGATTTCATCTCCCCTGAATTCTCCTGGCCTCCTCGACTGACAACTGCACAACTCTTTATCCCCACTGCACTTGTTTGACATTCTTCCTGACACCAACCAGCTCTGACACTCACTGAGTGTCCAGCAACTCAACCTAATTCTGACACTAACTCCAGATCCCACAAGGTCAAAGGACTTCCCCCTACAAGACCGCCTCTATTTCAGATGTTAGTCACGATCACTGGGCCATCTGTACTTTAGACCAGCTACCTATCAGAGGTTCCTAAGACTCTCTCCTCACGTTTGAGAATTTGATAGAATGGCTCCCAGAACTCAGGAAAATACCTTACTTAAGTTTACTAGTTTATTATAAAGGATACAACTTAGAACAGCCAAAGGGAAGAGATGCATAGGGCCAGGTACGGGAGAGGGGGACATAGAGCTTCCATGCCTTCTCTGGGTATGTCACCTCCCTGGTACATGGAAGTGTTCATCAACCCAGAAGCTTCCTCAGTCTCATTCTTCCAGAGCTTTTATAGGGCTCACTCTTAGCTATGCCTCCCCTCCCCAGAGTCTGAAAGTTTCCATCTTCTAACCACTAGCTCTTTTTGGCGACCAGCCCCATCATGAGGCTACCTAGGGACCGCATCTTAAGTCACCTCATTAGCATAAACTCAGATATGACAGTAAAGAGCTCCTTAACAATAATATGACATCCCTGTCACTCAGGAAATTCTAGGGGTTTTAGGAGCTGTGTGTCAGCAACCAGGGACAAAACCCAAATATATTTCTTATTCTTCCACAACATGACTATTTGTTTCCCTTCCCCCTAGATTCTGAATGCCCCCAGGATGAGTCTAGTGACTTTGAATTTCCACCGCCTGGCACATAGTTAGAATCAATACACAATTGCTGGTTTTATTAATCCTGCCATTATGGTTGTTCTTTTATTAGTAGTATAAAATCTACCTCGTACTTGCTTAGTTCATTCAGTGACCTAAGCCCTGTGAAGTTATTTGTGGAGGATTTAATGAATACTTTTCAGTATCCTTTTCACAGAAGTCCAGAGAAGGCTACCTACTGTCTTGGCCAAGTGCTGGAAGCCACACGGGCCTCGCTGGATGACACAGTCACAGCAAGGAAACGGCAACGTTTGCACAGCTCCTGCCATACAGAACGGAACTGGTATCTCCTGCTACCACTGTTGTTTCCCGTCTTAGGGTTGAGCCCATTATTCTTAGCTAGGCCTCAAAATGCTCCAAACCAAACCAAGAGTTCTTTACTGATACCTCATAAAGACCATACCCTTAGACCTACTATAAAGACTTCAGATCAAATCACTAAAGAAGTTTCTTCCAGTACTATCCCTTTAAAAACATACAGATCCCTGGGGCACCTGGGTGGCTCAGTTGGTTGAGCGACTGCCTTTGGCTCAGGTCATGATCCCGGAGATCCGGGATCAAGCCCCACATCGGGCTCCCTGCTCGGCGGGAAGCCTGCTTCTCCCTCTCTCACTCCCCCTGCTTGTGTTCCCTCTCTGGCTGTGTTTCTCTCTGTCAAATAAATAAAATCTTAAAAAAAAAAAAATACAGATCAGTAGGAAAGATTATAAGATGATGAGAGGTCCTTGAGCTAGGAATTAGTTTCACCCAAAGGAAAAGAGTTTTATCTAAAAGATAAGGCACAAGCAAGGGCAGAACGGAAGTTACTACAGGAGTGGAAGTTACTGCCTTTGCTGATTAATGGCAAACGGTGGTTCACTCCCCACGGCCTATATTCCATCCTCGCAACACCAACACCCACATTCCCTTTTACTGGTGTCTACAATAAGAATGGAGAAACAATAGTCAAATATAAGAATAATAAGGTATTGTTAAAAAAAAAAAAACAAACAAACACTGCCGGGCGCCTGGGTAGCTCAGTGGGTTAAAGCCTCTGCCTTCAGCTCAGGTCATGATCTCAGGGTCCTGGGATCGAGGACCGCGTCGGGCTCTCTGCGCAGCAGGGAGCCTGCTTCCTCCTCTCTCTCTGCCTGCCTCCCTGCCTACTTGTGATCTCTCTCTCGCTGTCAAATAAATAAATAAAATCTTTAAAAAAAAAAAAAAAAAAAAGCACGGCCATTTGTTCAAAGGCTTGCAAGAGCAGGGCCCCCATGGTGCTTCTGTACACAGTTACAAAGAAAAGGCCTATGCAAGGAACTTAAATTCTACTTCTATAAAATAGAAAACGCTTCCCCCTATTGTGGTTAATGTTCTAGACAGGATGACTCCTAGCTGGTTTACTAATAACCTAGCTTATATCTTAAGGTTCAATTCTATACGTATCTTACTAACCTAAGCCTTTTTAATTATTTTTTTCCTTACTGATTAAAGCACCCTATCACTGGGCGTCTGGGTGGCTCAGTGGGTTGAAGCCTCTGCTTTCGGCTCAGGTCATGATCTCAGGGTCCTGGGATGGAGGCCCACATCTGGCTCTCTGCTTGGCAGGGAGCCTGCTTCCTCCTCTGCTCTCTCTGCCTGTGTCTCTGCCTACTTGTGTTCTCTCTCTGTCAAATAAATAAATAAAATCTTTAAAAAAAAATCTTTAAAGTACCCTATCACTAAAAGTCACCTGCTATAAAAGAAAAATGCCTTTTGATGACATATCACTTGTTGCTTATAAATAAAGACACTGAGACTGGCAGAGAGATGCTGCCTGCCTGGTAATCAGAAAGAAGCTCTTGGCTCTCTCATTCCTCTCTCTGACACCGTCCATCGTTCGGGGATCCCTGGACCAGCTGCATCCAGCCTCTGGCAGCCAAGGTACCCTAATTCTTTAGAACAGAACTCAGATTTCTTGACCCTGGACTACTGATTTCATCTCATCCCCAAAGATAGCCAAAGAACCTTTTAGCATATTGCCCACTGAGACAAAAGAATTTCCAACCCTAGAGACAGATCCCAAATCTAGCTTCCTGGTTCCCTTTTTCTTTCTTTCTTTCTTTCTTTCTTTCTTTCTTTCTTTCTTTCTTTCTTTCTTTTTTTTTTTAAAGATTTTATTTATTTTCCTTTTACTCAGACGCGCGCACATGCGCACAGGTGGGCGGAAGGGGAAGAGGGAGAAGCAGACTCCCCATTGAGCAGGGAGCCCAATGCAGGACTTGATCCCAGGACCCCAAGATCATGCCCTGAGCCAAAGGCATAAGCTTCACCGACTAAGCCACCCAAGCACCCTCTCTTTTTCATATTATCTTTCTATCTATCCAGGCCATTCTTTCCCCATGGCTGTATAAAACGGAATCAAATGGACCTCCACCATACCCAGTGCTTCGCTCCACCAAGACCAGGAGCAGCCCAGATGTACAGCACCCGCTGAAGACACATAGAGGCCAGAATGCTATGCTTCCTCCTCCAAAAAGTCACCCAAGATTGCAGAGAGACTTTACAGTGACTCTAAAGTTTTAAAAGTAACTTTACAGTGAAAAATCTGACAAACAGGGTCAGAATTAACAGTGATGAGTCACAATGGAATAAAAAATGGCACTGGGACGCCTGGCTGGCTCAGTCAGTAGAGCATGAGACTCTTGATCTCAGGGTTGTAAATTCAAGCCCTATGTGGGAGGTGGAGATTACTTAAAAATAAAAACTTAAAAAAAAAAGAAATGAGACTTTACGCCTATGGTCTTTCCCCAAGAACCCATAACCCATGTCTGTCTCATCATGAGAAAAGCATGAGACAAATCCCAATGGACAGACATTCCACAAAATACCTGACCAGTTCTTCTCAAACTGTCACCAAAAATAAAGTGTCTGGGAAACCCTCACAGCCCAGCAGAGTCTAATGAGATGTGACAACTAAATACAATGTGGTACGTTGGATGGGTCCTGGAACAGAAAAGGGACAGTAGGCAAAAACTAAGGAAATCTGCATAAAGTATGGACTCTAGTTAATAATGATGCATCAACAGTGGCTCATTAATTGAAACAAATGTGTTGCACTAATAGAAGTTAATGATGAGGAAAACTGAGTGCAGGGTATAGGGGCAGCTTTTAGACAACAGGCTTGAGCGATGGTCCACAGCGACCACCTGGCTAAATGCAGCAGGTCCACCAGGTGACCCACCTCACCATATCCAAAAGCCCTAACTGACCAGTGGGCTACTTAAAACCAAGCACAGTTACCAAAACAGGGAAAATTCCATACATCGCCATACCTCCTCATCTTCCCCCTTTAAAAACTGCCTCCTTGCAGACAGCCTCTCCTCTGAAGTCCTGCCCCCCGCTCCCCTGCAGTGTATTCAATAAACTTCTATCTCCTTTGTTTTGCCTCAGGTGAATCCTTTCACTGCCCACACCATGGCTTCGACCAGACTCCATCGTCACCCCAAACTTGGGGATCCCATCTGATCAAGAGACAAACCACACAGGGTATATGGGAACTGACTATACTATCTGCACAGTCTTTCTTTAAATCTAAAACTGTTCTTAAAATATTAAGTTTATTTTTTTAAAAAAATTACCATTTTCATAAATCTCTCCAAAGTATGATATCAACGTAAAATATTTCTTAAAATATTTACATTCGAGAAGGAGCTTCAGGATAGACCACATAAATAAAATATAGTAAAAGCTGCAGAGAAGCTGACTGCTCTAGAGAGTAAGAAAATAATAGCTTGGCCCTATTCAGAAATACGAGGGACCAAAAGAAAGAACATGCTGAAGGAAGAGAAATTATTCCGATTGGTCTCCACCTGCAGAAACCATAAATATAAAGATGAAATTGTGCTATGAATCTCTCTTTTCAAAAGGGGAGGTGATCAATAGTTTACATCTAGTTTCACTGCCCTGCTGAGATGACACTGTTTCTAAACGGGGAAAAATGAGCTGCCAATGAGAAATTATTCCGATGACTAAGAAAGACATAGTCTTGGGAACTTCTAAATTGAGTCTGACTGTTAGTCTCTGTGCAGAACAGTTGTCATATGTCAGTTCTTCCCCAGAAGATGGAGCTTTAGTCTAAAATATGGATGCAAGACAAGCTGGCAAACAGAGCCCAGAATGATAAAGTTCAAAGAACATGCGTAAAAATGCAGTCTGTATCAAGGAGGGTTTCAAAAGGGTTTTAAATCTCCTTGGAGATGAGTTCATATGACCTGATTCTCCTACCCATTATAAACATCCATTGCTCCAGCTGTTTTATCCAGGCAAAAATGAAAATTGCCGTAGGAGTCATAAAAATAATTACGTATCATCTTTTCCTACGGCATTTCTCATCCCTGAAGTCTAAAGGCTCAATATTACCTTGTTGTGCACTTTGTATGTTGAAGGAGATGACATTTAAGTTCACTGTTCTGGTAAATTTATGACTATGAATTTTCTCCAAAATATTCAGATGTAAAATTCATCTCTTATGCTTTATTCTAAAACAGACCAATTTGACTTAGCCCACATCTCAGTCATATTTTTCTCGTTTCCAGAGAATTCTTCCCAGGGAAGAATTCTGATTGGTATATATTATGGACTGAATGTTTACATCCCCATAAAATTCATATGTTGAGAGGCGCCTGGGTGGCTCAGTTGGTTAAGCGCCTGCCTTTGGCTCAGGTCGTGATCCCGGAGACCCGGGATCGAGTCCCACATCGTGCTCCCTGCTCGGCAGGAAGCCTGCTTCTCCCTCTCTCACTCCCCCTGCTTGTGTTCCCTCTCTGGCTGTGTTTCTCTCTGTCAAATAAATAAAATCTTTTAAAAAAAAATCATATGTTGAGATACAACCCCAACGGGATGGTATGAGGAGGTGGGGCATGTGGGTTATGGTGGAGCCTTCATAAATGAGTTTAGTGCCCTTATCACAGAGCCCCAGGGGGCTCCCTTCTCTCTTCTGCCGAGTGAGGATGCAATTGCTTATGAAGGAGGAAGCAGGCTTTCACCAGACCTATTGGACTTCCCAGCCTCCAGAAGGATGAGAAATAATTTTGTTTTCAAGCCACCTAGTCTTTGGTATACTATTATACTAACCTGAATGAAATAAGACACATATCTTTTTTTTTTAAGACACATATCTTGATTCACTTGCTCATTTCAACTCATCACAGTGGCCAGGGGGATGGTCCCAGGAGGAGCGAGGATGGCTCATGTGCCCATTCTTATGTGTAGCCAGCAATGTGGGATGATGTGACTGGCTACTGTCTACCTTCTTTGAGGCCAAGGAATCTGAACAACATTTATATTCTATTGGTTGGAAAGAAGAGAGGGAAATAGATATTTTTAGGCAATAAATAGTTTCCACCATGTTCTATGTATCAGTTAGCAACTGCTGCACAACAAACTGCCCCAAAACTTGATGACTCAAAATAATAGGCATTAGAGTCTATATTGGTCAGCTGGGTAGTTCTGCTCAATTCAGCTGGGCTCACACATCCATTTTAGGTGGGATAGGTAGGTGGTTCTGCTGATCTAGGCTGAGCTCTCACAGTATGGGAGGTGGGCTGGCAACAGATTGATGACTTGACTCATTTCCCAACATGGCCTCCTTCTCTAGCAAGCTAACTTGGGCTTGCTCACATGACAGGGTTCCAAAAGAAAGAGTAAGAACTAAAAGGCTCTCTTGAGACCTTAGTCCAAAACTCTCAATTCTGTTGCATTCCATTGACCAAAGCAAGTCATCAGGCCAGCCCACACTGAAGGGTCAGGAACAATGGGGCAACTGGGTGGCTCAGTCACTTAAGCACTGGACTCTTGTCTTCAGCTCAGGTCATGATCTCAAGGTCATGAGGCTGAGCCCCACATTGGGATCCCTGCTCAGTAGGGAGTCTGCCTCTCTCTCTCTCCTTCTGCCCGCCCCCCATACTTGTCCTCTCTTTCCCTAAAATTAAATAAATAAACCTTTGAAAGGCCAGGGCCAGTACTCTGCCTCTTGATGGATGGAACAGCAAAGTTTCTTCATAAAGCAGAGTTAGAGAATAAGATAAAGAATTACTGTTGTTTGTGCAATCAACCACATCATGTGTTCTTTTGCATAATTTTTTTATATAGAGTAAACTTGGAGCATACCTGATCATATTTATAAGTGTAGATGGATCACAGATGAGTTGAAAGATTGATCATGAAGAAGGGAATTTCATTATCCTCACAACCATACACCTTACATAATCATATCATTTGGAGTGCTGCATTTTGGTGGGGGCTTTACTGCATTTTCACACCGAATACACACAGTATATAAAGATTGGCCATCAACTCTCCAAGAACCTCAGATAAAACCTGTTGATCGAACAAAGTTAGGTTTATTATGTCCACTGCAGTAAGGAAGAACATCAGCTTAACAGGGTCTTGGTAGTATCTCGAAATGGAGAAACTAGCATCAGGGAGAAAAAAATATTTTCTCTACCTTCTTGCTTTTCTTGTTTTTTTTTGTTTTGTTTTGTTCTTTCAAGATTTTATTTATTTATTAGACAGAGAGACAGCAAGATAACATAATCTGGGGGAGTGGGAGAGGCAGAAGCAGACTTCCCACTGAGCCAGGAGCCAAATGTGGGGCTCAATCCCAGGACCTTGGGACCATGACCTGAGTCATACATTTTATCAATATTTATACGTATGGGAGTTCACAGAAAGAAGTGAAAACTCAAAAAAGCTGTTAGACTCAGGGGCTTGTAAATCCTTTTAACAAAGGAAAGAGTGTTTGGGCTACAAGGGACAATAAAATATGGGAAAGAACTAGGAAATATATGGAAAGAACTAATGTAGAAGAGTTATTTTAGTAGGATCTGTTTCTACAAATTCATCTTGCTGCATACTTCCCATCTATAATGATAAGAGTTGCTTTACTCTCCCTGGTACTAGGGGAATGGGGGGGGGGTGCCTTCCTCAGAGAAATACTCATGCCCTGGTCTCAGTCAGCTTAGGGGATGGTGGGAACTTTTCCTGCATTTGTTGATTTTTTTTTTTTTTGCATGATCTCCTATGGAGCTCAAACTCACAACCCCCTCCCAGATCAAGAGTCACACACTCTACTGACTGAGCCAGCCAGGCACCCCCATTTGTTGGTTCTTAATTGACTTGAGTGCAAAATAATCCTGACACCAAAGTGGCATGTTTTGGCGTGGCATATTCTGACACCCTTCGTTAGCAAAGGCATGCAGAGGATTTTAGGGCCTGGGGTTGGGTGATTTTCATGTGAGTTTCTCAAGGTAGGAACCATCAAGAATTGGGCATAGTTTATGACAGAACTGCTCTGGGTAAGCAGACCCAGTGATTCAAAAGTTTTAAAGCAAATCCTGATGAGCAACCTATTTTCTCTTGTTCATGGTCTTATCTTCCAAGAGCAAGTTATTTTCTGGAATCAACAACTGATGTTTTATGCCTGGTCTCTGTATTATTTAATATAAGCATGGCAGAGTATTCTTGGTCCTGGTATGGATTAATTCAAGAACAGGAAATTATGTCAGTTTCCATTCTCACATACATTCAACCTGTTTCACTGAGCCCCCACTTTTCTTTAACTCTGGCTGTCTCTGTGTAAAATATCCCATAACCATACTTCTTAAAAGCTTGAGATGATTTTGAACTGCAAACAAAGTTTAAATTCAGGCAAAACAGTCAACAAAATACTGAAAAAGCTAGCTCAGTTCCAAGCAGGGAATTAGTTGAAAGGCCTGATTTCACTATTTTTGCAAACAGGACACAGACTCCCACACAACCTCTTTAAAAAAAAATCACTTCATCTTCAGAAAAGCCAATTTTCTCAACCAAGGTTCAGTACATTTTTACAGTAACACTGTAAAAAGCTCTAACATTGGCAGATTTCAAAGAAAATGAGGCAAGATATAAGACTTAGAATACTACTCCTTGAACATACGGCTAGACACTTTATTTAAAGGAAAAGACAAGGCATTCAGAAAGGCTATAATTAGAAGATGATTTCAGGGATGCCTGGGTGGCTCAGTTGGTTGAGCGACTGCCTTCGGCTCAGGTCATGATCCCGGAGACCCGGGATCGAGTCCCACATCGGGCTCCCTGCTCTGCGGGAGGCCTGCTTCTCCCTCTCTGCCTCCCCCTGCTTGTGTTCCCTCTCTCGCTGTGTTTCTCGCTGTCAAATAAATAAAATCTTTAAAAAAAAAAAAAAAAAAAAAAAGAAGATGATTTCACGTACTGCTCACAAGAATAAGGAGGTTTCCTATGACCCTGAGCATTGGAGATAATGGCCTCTGACATTTTGAAGAATGGCCATGTTTTACCAAGTCGATAAACATGAAAAGACACACTCGGGGAACCGAAAACTGTGTAACATGACATACTTTTTGTTGTCTATTGATGGAGTAAGATGATGGACGGTAGTTTCTTTGTTGCCATGACGATCATTTCCCTTTGTCGGATGGACAACTGCACCATGATTTGGTGAGGTCAGTCAATGACCAAACAAGCCAAGTGGGGTGGAAACTAGCCATCTTTTGCCGATACGATCAGGAAGGCCTTCTGTTCCAACCCAGCTCCACTCCATTTTTCATGCAACAATAAACACTACCTTCAACATAAATCATTTTCTACATAAGTCGCACCCCTGTTTACAAAACCCATGAAGCCTGTCTCCCTGGATTAGCCTAACTCTGTAACCTGGCCCCTGGCTCTCTCACTAATTTTTTACTTTGTGCCGGTCTCCCTTGAACCAGTTTCTCATCATTGGAAGGTTTTTGTCTACTCTAGCACATCCGATCCTTCTGCTTGGAAGGCTCTCCACCCAGATCCCTGCATGGCTGACTTCTACTATTCCCTCGGCTGGCAGGAAATTTTGCCTTTACAGAAAAGATTTCCCTGCTACCCTAAATACTGTAACTCTTCCCCAGCTCTTGCCCCGGTCAACGGTCAGCTCTCCGTTTGTTTTCAGCATAAATACCCCAAACTGTAAGTCTATCATGTATGTGTCCATTCACTAATTTACTGTCCTTCTCTCCTAATAAAACAGGGCTCCCATGAGAATGGGGACGCTGTCAGTCTTATTCATGGAAATATTCCCAGTGCTTGCCACATCTAAACTCAACAGAGATCCGTTGAATTAAATGAATGGCAAAGGCCAAGGCAGCAGAGAAATGAATGGAGAAGGGAGAGAGGAAGGAGAGACAGAGAGGATTATCTGATCACAGGATTTGAGCTGTGCCAGAACACAGTGCCGACAGGCTTTTCAATTACAGTGAGTGAAAAATTCTATAGTCATTGCCCCAGCCAGTCTGGCTTAGACTCTTGTCCTTCACCATTGAAAAATCACTCTAAACACATATTTTTGTTGTTGGTAGTGGTGGTGTGTCCTTCAATTTTAATACCTTTCTATATATTTTGCTTTTGAAATGGCTGCTATTGAATTCCTATGTGCAAGCAAGTTTTTTGTCTGGTTATAAGGTCTTTCCACATTCTCCAGAACTGGTTATGGAGGATGGTCATGGCTATAGATTTTTATTAACTCTGATTTTCTCCACGGAAAAACACCTATAGTCAGACATAGGGTGGGTGCGGGGAGGAGGGAACTCTGGGGAGGGGAGAGAAATCTGACTCTGTCAGCCATAAAAGCATAAAAAGGAATACAGAATTGTCATAAAGTTCTTGGCTTTCCACGTGACTCCAGACTTTAAAAACTTATTAGAAGTCCTCCCCAGTTATATGCCTTCTCGGTTGCCACTTCTCTCAAGCCCCTTTCCTTAAAGGTGCGTGAGAATTCAGTTACTCTATTTAGGGGCAGCTGCTCTGCACAGGGAAAATGGATAATGAGCATTGTCTGTGAGGATAAGAAATGTGCTTGGCCTTGGGTAGAAGGGAGTGGAGCAGATAAAAGACCTTGAAAGAGGGACTAAGAGCTAAAAGGTATCACGTGTCTTTGGGAAAGCAAGAGATCATTATAGAACAAGATAAGCAAACAGTCAGAGTGGGGTTGGGATAGAAAACAGGACCTGCACCTCTTGGGCAGGGAAAGGAGGAGGTGGTGGGGTGGGTCTGCATGCCCAGAAAAGAGTAACTTAGAGACAAGGGAAGGGGGAGGAAACAGGGGTCTGTAAGCCACATCCCCAACTGCTTCTTGGACCTCAGGAGCAGGGGATGTGTCTTTACTCCAACAGTTGGGAAAACACTGTAAAAGGCTTCCAAATTAAAAACAAAACTAAGCTATATAGGGCTTACTATGTGCTGGGTACGATTTTCCGTGCTTTTCTTACATTCAACCATTTAATCCCATCAAAGAAAATCCAGAGCTGGGGCGCCTGGGTGGCTCAGTGGGTTAAAGCCTCTGCCTGCGGCTCGGGTCCTGGGATCGAGGCCCATGTCAGGCTCCCTGCTCTCTCTCTCTGCCTACTTGTGATCTCTGTCAAATAAATAAATAAATCTTAAAAAAAAAAAAAAAAGAAAAGAAAAGAAAATCCAGAGCTGGACAGTGAGGTGGCAAAACCCGATATTACTAGCAACTATTCCAACAGTGTGGAGAAGGACTCTGTGGAAAACCAGGCTTAACTGCAAGGACGAGGAAGTGGGAATTCTTAGCTCAGGAGCAGGGTAGAGGTTGGTGGGTGACAATGTTCTAAGAGGGAACATCAGGGGTCAGGGGGCTTTCTGGACAAACTGACCAAGCAGGATTCTTGCTAAAGGCAGGCCAGGGTGTCATATACCCTGGCGGTGGACAGGGCTGAGGGATGTGGCTGGGGATTCAGGGTGATCGCCTATTGAGGGCAAGGATTTTGAGTCAACTGATTTGCTTGACGGGATCCTTGCTGAAAGTGCAGAATGCGATGAAGAACGCCAAAGTCCGAAGTTGAGACCTAGCTGCAAAGAGTCCGGAGGAGCTTGATCGAGGTTTGGTCAGGGAGAGAGCCTCTGTCAACCCTTCAAACAACTCTCTGACATAGACAATGTTGTTCCTTCTACATATGGGAACACTGGGGTGTAGACCGGCCTGTAGGCTGTGGATTTAACATTCAGTGCCCTGCAGAGTACTTTACAGCGGACCTGGAAGGGGGCTGTTTATCTGCCGTACACAGGGCTAGTGTTAGCCAATCAGCAGTCCATGATCCTCCCCTTGTACCTCAGTGTCAGTGGTTTGGAAGATGACTACCTCCTTGGAGTAAGCCCCCAAGTCCTTCTGAAGTAAAAATCCATATAAATCCTCACTACCTATTTTTCAAGTGAAGGGGATCTGGATGTCACCCCAAGATATGTCACTTTGGCAAAAGAATTGAGCTGAAGTCATTTGTCTTCCAGAAATCCCTCATCTACCTAAAAGCAGATGCTTCCAAAAGAACTTACTTGTCCTAATAACCCTCCCAGCTACACAAGACTGACTATCCCATCTCCCATCTGCCCTACTAAGGGCCCCTTTATCTTCCAAAGAAGTCATTCGGTTTTCCATAAAAGCCCTTTCTCCCCCTTCCCTTTTCCCTGCTAAGTTGGCCATATAGACCCCAAATTCTAAGCACCTCTCTGAACTATTCACCCGTGAGTACTCCCACACATCTGCACCATGCATGGGCTAACACACTTCTGTTACATTATTCTCTTGGTTTTTGTTTGTTTGTTTGTTTTATATTTTTCTCTTGTTAATCTGTTTTTAGTCAGTCCAATTCACAGGGCCCCAGATGGCGAATCTAAGATAAAGAAAGGGAAAAGATTTTTTTTCCCTCCCTTATACAACTCAGACCATCTCATTTTTTTTAAGATTATTTTATTTATTTATTTGACACAGAGAGAGCACAAGCAGGCAGAGGCAGGCAGAGGCCGGCAGAGAGAAAGAGGAGGAAGCAGGCTCCCTGCCGAGCAGAGAGCCCGATGCTGCGGGCCTCAATCCCAGGACCCTGAGATCATGACCTGAGTCGAAAGCAGAGCCACCCAGGCACCCTGTACAACTCAGACCATCTTGAACACACCCTCCATGTCTGGTGGAAATCATCCAGGCTTTTTTGCACAATGAATCAACAAGTATTTGGGGAGCCTGGTTTTACCTATACAGATGAATGTTCTCACATCATAGCCACATTCCCTGATGTCTCAGCTCTGGGGTTTGGAGCCTAGAGGTTTGAGAGAATAGATTATACTGGGTCATACAGTTTATTTTATCCCGAAGTAATTTTATGATGCCTTTGCATTTTAAACTGTCTTAGCAGAACTGATCTGGAGAACTGACACAGTTACTTACCAATGTCTAACAAGTCACCCCCAAACTTAGTGGCTTAAAACAGCAACAAGATATGATTTTTCACTTGATCCTAGCCAAAGGCCAAGAAGTGGTAAGTTATGATTTTTCATAATTCTGTGACTGGGCCTTTCTTTTGGCTGGCCTCACCCAGGGTCCTCGAGTGGCTGCGTTCACCTGGTGGGTCAAGTGGGCTAGATGGGCCTAAGGGCCCCACTTATATGTCTGCAGTCGGTGCTGCTGCTAGCTGAGGCACCTTCATCCTCCTCCTCCCGGCCTTGGTCACCAGCAACTCCCTAACGAGCTCCAAGCAAGCCCAATAACCCACTTTTCCAGCCCTGCTTAGAGGTGCTGCTTGTCACAGAAACTAAGGCTAGATATCAAAAGCCACAAGCTCCACAGAAGCCCCCATGATCCTGCTTTTGACCAGTTTGATCCAGTTCTGGTGCTGCTAACCCTTGAGATCCTTACTATCTAACTGTAAGAACAAAAGAACCCCACATCCCCACCAGTGCTGTGACAGATTCACTTACATCCATTCGCAGGAAGAAAAGAGGTGGCACTGATTTCCAGAAGCCTGTTCCCCTTTCCCTAGAAACCCCCCACATCAGCTTTCTTACCAAATCCTTCATTACCCTAACCCCATAAAACCTTGACCATGAGATCAAATTGCAGAGAAGGGGTCTTTAGAGCATAAGCTTCTCTTCTCCATTCCCTGCCTATTGAATGAATTCGCTCCTCGCCATCAAATACTGTTTGGTTTTTTGGCAAACAGCACGAAGTAGGAAAAGAACACGCCACTTTCCTAACATCACCCTACCATAGGCTCTGTGGGCTTCCTTACACAATAGTGTTGGCAGCGCTCCAAGTTAGCAAAGGCAGACTGAGTGAATATAACATCCCTTCCATTACATTCTATTGATCAAGGCAAGTCACAGGCCAGCCCCCATTTAGGGGCAAGAGAAACAGACCCGACCTTAGAGACAAAGAGCGTCCTATTGCAAATGTGCGTATACAGAGCAAGGGGAGGAATCATGACAACCATTCTCACAAACCACTGCAAACCACACGTACGCTTACATTGTAGTGGACTTGCTAATAAAAGGAACCAACAAAAGCAAAAGGGAAGGGAAGGGAAGGAAAGGGAAGGGAAAAGAAGAATAAAGAAGGATAAAATCCTAACCATTTGTGATAACACAGATGAATCTTGAGGGCATTATGCTAAGCACAGTAAGTCAGAAAGAGAAGACCAATACCGTAAGATCTCACTTGTATGTGGAACCTACACGCAAAACAACCCCCCTAGCCAAGGTCACAGATAAGGGAACAACAGATTGGTGGCTGCCAGAGGCAGACTAGGGAGCAAGTTGAGAAATGGGGGAAGAGGGTCAAAAAATGAAAACTTCCAGGTATAAAATAAATAGCTCTTGGGGATGTAGTGTAGAGCCTGGTAACTGCAGTCAATACTGATGTGGGAAACAGCGGAACAAGGAAAATTAAATTTCCTTCCTACCTACAGCCCATTGACAAGGTCTTGAAACAGGCAGAAAACCATTCCTCTAGGGACTCAGCTGCCTCGACGCTAATACTTTTTCTAAGGGCAAGAAGGAATCTTAGCCCAACCTCTAGGTTCCTGTAAGCCTACTTTAACATATAAAAATCCCTTTGGAAACTTCCTTTATTTCTACCCTCCAAGATTCATGTTGGCAATCATCCCTCAAGCATATGACCCACCAATATACATCTGAAGGGTCTCATGACTAAAGTTTTATTAGACAGTCATAAATGACCTCTTCTTAACAAAAGCTAGTCCCCTCAAGGTCCTGGAAACCTTGCTTCCAAAATTCCTTGGAGATTTAAGCTATCCCTAACCCTCTTCCAATCTGAAGATATATACTGGGCCACACCTCATGGCCCCAGGGCAGCTCCTTCTGCCCCCAGATCCTGTCGCTGTGCTTTAATAAAAACATCTTTTTGCACAAAAGATGTCTCAAGAATTTGTTGGTCACTGCTTCGAACCCTAACATCTTTCCCTACATCAACAGCATTGCATTGCGTATTTAAAAATCACTAAAAAAGTAACCTTAAAAGTTCTCATTGTAAGAAAAAATGATGTCAGGTGATTGGATGTTATCTAGACTTATTGTGGTGGTCATTTCACAATGTATACAAGTATCGAATTATTATGTTGCACACCTGAAATTAATGTTATGTGTCGATTATATACAATTTTTTAAAAAAATCAAAACGGTGCTTTAACTTTTTGGACAATTTTAATCTTCTCAGCACAATGCTCTCCTTCCATCCCCAGCCACTTCCCACATCTTGACTTCCTGGATACATGTACCATTGTGAAAATTAAAACCTGTTGAACAAAGAACATATAAAATCTTTCCCCCAACAGCATTTTCAACTCTCAACAGTACAAAGATGTAAGCACACACATCTGAATTTGAATCATAATTCCCTTGCCTCTCTGGCTTTTTTCTTGGTTTTCAGTGGCTTTTTTTCTTCTCATTACATCAGACGTAATCGCTGCATGTGTCAGGATCCTCTGAATAGCAAGCAACAGAGATCCATATCTACTGTCTTAGAAAATAAGCAGAATGGGGACACCTGCCTGGTTAAGTTGGTAAAGCACAAGATTCTTGATCTCAGGGTCATGAGCTTGAGCCCCATGTTGGGGCAGAATTTACTTATTTTTTTTTTAAAGATTTTATTTATTTATTCTACAGAGAGAAACACATCCAGAGAGGGAACACAAGCAGGGGGACTGAGAGAGGGAGAAGCAGGCTTCCCGCAGAGCAGGCAGCCCGATGTGGGGCTCGATCCCGGGTCTCCGGGATCATGACCTGAGCTGAAGGCAGTCGCTTAACCAACTGAGCCACCCAGGCGCCCCCAGAATTAACTTTAAAAACTAATAATAGGGGCACCAACTGAGCCACCCAGGCACCCCCAGAATTTACTTTAAAAACTAATAATAGGGGCACCAACTGAGCCACCCAGGCACCCCCAGAATTTACTTTAAAAACTAATAATAGGGGCACCTGGGTGGCTCAGTTGGTTAAGCGACTGCCTTCAGCTCAGGTCATGATCCCGGAGACCCGGGATCAAGCCCCACATCGGGCTGCCTGCTCTGCGGGAAGCCTGCTTCTCCCTCTCTCAGTCCCCCTGCTTGTGTTCCCTCTCTGGATGTGTTTCTCTCTGTCGAATGAATAAAATCCTTAAAAAAAATAAAAATTAAAAAATTAAAAAATAATAAAAAATAAAAAATAATATAATAAATAATAATAAAAATAAGAAGAGTGTATTTCCCCACAAAATTAGTAAACCCAGTGACAGAGCGAACTTCAGCTGAGATCTGATAGAGTAGCTCAGCAAAGGTTCAAATGATCTAATTTCTTTTAAACTATCTTTTAAAAAAATATTATGTATTAAATTGAGCTCTGCACCAAACAGCATTAAGCTGCAAAATCTACATATATTTTCTTTTGAAACCTGTGTTACATAATTTCTTTTTTAAAATTTATTTATTTATGTTTTCAATAATCTCCACACTCAACACAGGACTTGAACTCACAACTCTGAAATCAAGAGTCACATACTTTTCTGACTAAGCCAGCCAGGTGCCCCTCTTTTGAAGTACCTTTGTCTTCTCTAAAACTGGCTTCAAACTAAGGCTATAGAGGAATTCAGAACATGACAACCCAAAATATGCTGCTGTAGTGGCAGAAAATTTTTCATTTGACCCTTCTAGGTTCTTTGGATAATCTATTAGTAAAATGACAAAAGGAAGATTAACAGGAGAAAAACAAATTTAATTTTGCATGTACAGGAGTCCCATTAAAAATATGAGATCCCAGGGATGCCTGGGTGGCCCAGTCAGTTAAGAGTCTGGCTCTTGGTTTTAGCTCAGGTTATAGTCTCACGGTCCTGAGAATGAGCCTCACATTGGGAGTCTGCTTGGGATTCTCTCTCTTTTTCTCTCTCTCCCTCTGCCGCTCCTGCCTGCTCTCTCTCTAAATAAATAAGTCTTTTTTTAAAAGTGAAACCCCAAAGCAGTCATGCAGCTGAGACTTATACGCCATCCTGAGCTAAGGAATGCAGTAAGGGCCTGTGGCTTCAAAGGGGAGGAGAATGATTCACAGGAAGATAAGAAGAGTGGATGTTTGGTAATCAGGTCAGCTGGGTAAAAATTTATCTCTGGTAATAGCTCTCTTTCTGGGACAGGACCCCATCTAAATTCTTGTATGCAGTTATGGAAGAGGTAAAAAAAAAAGTTTTTCTTGAGTATCCTAGGTCTTGATTGCCTTCAGCTCAAAATAATCCACATGCCAAAGTGGCACGTTTAGAAGTGGCATCTTTCATTCTGATCCACCTCTTTGGTATACTGATCACCTTGAGCTGAAGGCACTTGAGAAGCAGCAGATGCAGGAAGGGTTCTTTGACCTCTCTTTCTACCTAAAAGCGAGTCATAAAATTTTGCATGGGAAAGATACCCTCTCTGCACCAGGAAGAGGCGAACATCCATATCTCAGAGACTGAGAGTCAACACCAACATGGATATGTACAACCCAGCCTGCTCACATCACCCTTGTCTTCCATTAGTTTCCCCTACACAGTCATTGTCCCACACTTTACTGCCCCTAGCCTGAGCCCCTTTGTCTCTTATTACATCCCCATAACTTACTGCTTCTTGTGAACTTTTGGGTCTAACGGCTTCTTGGAGTCTTCATATTTCTCTCGAAGACATCCACGTACATAGGAAAATACTGCATAAAATGTGTATGCTTTTCTATTGTTAATCTATCTTATGATAATTTAATTCTTAGGGCAAGCTACAGAACCATAAGCGGGTAGAGGGAAGTTTTCCCTCCACTACATCTGCCTCCCAGTGTGGTCACAGATAGCTGCTAGGATATTCAGGGCTACAGACTTTGTTCCAATTCAAAGAAGCCTCTTTCCCTGCATTTTTTGGGAAAGGAGAAGAAACCTCTTTCCCAGAATTCATCAGCAGCTAATTGCTTCTTGTAGGTCAATTCTGGTCATATGTACATATATTCTTAATAAAATCAAAAGTCCTGGGAAATGAAACAGTTTTTGATGATTGTGTGAAACTGGATGGGTACAATCCCCAAATCTGTAGATGGGATCCATCTCACCCAAACGGTTCGGCTACTTTTGATCAACGAAATCCAGTGGACTGACACCACTGGGAAGGAATGCGTGCTGGGCAACAAGCAACAAGTCCAGTTATTATAATAGCTTAACTTTTATAATTGCGAAAATCTTTAGACTGTATCTCTGCCTTCTAAAACATACGGGGACAAAAAAGCCTTAAATATTGGCAGAAGCTTTGTAAAAGTACTCCTGCTCATCTCACATGGGCATGAGGGAGAAATGCTGTCCTTGTTTTACCATCTACTGGCCCCTCATTTCCTCCTAGAATATGCAAGTAATAAAACCAGTCTATTTTTTATTATCTTCTAAGTCATCAAATGACCCATCCAGTCCTGTGCCCTTTTCCTCTGTTAAATCTGTTTCAGTGCCATGTGGACACACTCTTTTCACTGGTTTTCTTCTTAATTTATTTGGTGGAAACATCTCAGATCATGCCTCACCCACAAGAAAAGTTAGGTGTTATCTTGGCTAGTCTGGGGATGCCAAGAATTCAGGATGAAGGTGAAAAATGAGTTTCTGCTCATTACTGAGAAAATAGGAGTTGGGGGCTGAACTCACAGGCAACAAGCCTGTAACAGTATTTATCAGGAGAGATCACAGATTTGGAGCAATGATGAGTATGTGACTCTTTCCCCTCCAGGGCTCACTGACTTCTCAGAGCCAGACAGGATTGTAGAAAATGAACCCTAGCCTCTGGACTTACCAGTTCTGTGGCTGAGGATGCATTAGGCTCCCCTGGATATGTGATATTGGGCTGTGGTTTAAGTCTTGTGGATATAGCCCTTTGATAGGACATACCACCTCAGCCCAGTTCCACCACATCAGCATTCTGCCAGAATGTTTATTCTTTTCACTCTCAGCTTTAACCAGTTTCTATAACCCAAATAGACTCTTTTCCCAGGAAGTCAATTTCCTCCCTAGGAGGCCAGTTTATGCGTGAAGCCCATCTCTGGATAAGTTTATCCTTGCTTCTCAATCCACCTGATTTCCAAGGATAGCTGCTATGTGCCATATTCCACTCCACCAGTGGACTTGTATCCATGCCTGCTGAACCCATAAAGATTGTGAGGCTATTGTCTGGCTTTGCTGTAGGAGACACTGAAAAATTATTAGAAAGCCAAGTAGGAAAAAGAAGATACTAACACTAGAAGACTAGAAGTCCCTCCATAAAAACCAGGGATCAAGGGATCCCACAGTAGACAAGAGAAGAGGTTCTAGGCTGCTGATCAGTTATTCTGCCTGTTTCTAGATATAGGAATCCAACTGCTCTACCTTGCTACCAGTGTTGAACTAAGCATAATACAGTTTGATCAGGATACAGTCCATCCCTTGCTGGCCAACAAAAGATAGTACGAAAAACTCTGTTGTCTAAGACCACTCTGACCAAGACATCCAGACTCGCTCGTTTGGACCCTAAGACTTGAGCCACTTCACTGGTTACTTGGTCTAGGAGGGTGAGAGTTCCCAAAGGGATCTCACCAGTTAACGAACACTCCCCCCAACTACCAACCCAGAAATGAAGCCCCACATGAAGTTGCAGTATCATGTACAAAAAACAATTCTAGGCCTGGGGATGCTTGTAGATCCCAGAAGGGAGTCCTAGAAAACTTGGACTGCTCACCTCAGAGTGATGGAATGGTTGCCTCAGAGTGAACACCCCAGAGTGATGATAAGATGCACTAAAGGCAGTTGACTATTTGTCCAGATAGTTAGAAACTGTCCAAGGATACATGTTCCATTCCAGGAAGTCATAACCATTCATGGCCACTGTTTCTGCTGGTTGGCATAAGCTCTGAGTGTAGCCAAATAAGACTGAATATATACCTGTGACAGGGGATTATGCAGGCCTGGAAAGAAGACAAGGTGCTCTGAAGAACCCATAAGGCCCTGGGACTGGGGTCCATTCTTGGTGTTTTCACTGGTAGGCACTGGGCAGGGTGGCACAATGAATTATGTGGCAAAGGGCCACAAGAGCTGGAAGCAGACCCCAGCATAGTAGCCAACTTTCTCCCTCCATGTGTGGGTCCAGGCCGATGTCCCACCTTGGAAACCAACATCCTTTCTCTCAAATAATCAATGTAGTGTGTCTTCTCTCCAAGTTTGGATTAGGCTTTACACTCACATACACCAGATAAAGCATTCAGCTTGTGTTTGAAGGCTGCTTTTCACATACAACAGCCCCATTCTGGGCAACAAGCCATACATTCTGTGACAAGTGAGGCCTGGGAGAACAGCAGATTCCTACCTTCCATTCAAGCTCAGGAGGGACAGGACACAGGTCACTGAGTGGAAACAGGGGAAGAATATGATGAGGAAAAACACATACTGAAGCCTTGCTATATAAGGGAAGCCATTTTAGATTTAGATTTCTTTCTAAGTCAGCATGACTATACATAACCTTTATTTAAACAAAGAGCCTGACTTATAGTTGGCCAAGCATGCATTGTATATCTCCTTTGTGAGTAGCCTAAGGGGACCATCCTGTCCTTCAGATTTCCATCATTGCCCCTATTCCTTGCATTCCATGACATTAAAACTCAGTGATTCCTGCCTACAGGAATAGTTTAAAAAGATTAAACTATAATCTTTTTCAACTTTTACAAGGATGTACTTCTGACATTGACTTATGGCTTTTTCTGTAAAAAAATATACATAGCCCCATAAAAACTGTTCATTCTCTGGGGTACTTTCTTCTCTCTGAAGATCGTGTTTCATGGGCAGCTGTCCTATGGGCGCTCAAATGAAACTCTGTATTTTCTTCTTATACTAGGGTCCTTTGGGGTCAGTTTATGTCAACATTTCTTGGTGTACTCAGCAGGATATCACAGAAACCCCCCTGAGGCCACCTGAGGTCCTCTGGAATCTGGCACATGGTACCAGCATGGTTCCCATGTGTCCCTCCAGCTTCTGGAGAGGGTATCTAACCTTCAGGTAGATCAGTGAGTTCTCCTGATATCCAGACATCCTTATTTTTAACTTGATGGTCTTGACTTTTATTTGAGCTGTTTTTAGACTGATTTTGGTTGTACTGTTTTACACTGATTTTGTTTGCATGATTTTCTAGCTAGGAAATTTAGAAGGGAGTAAAACAGGGGTTGGCTAATTCATATTTGACTTTGACTTGGCAATAAAACTTAAAATACTGGACAGTTCCAACTGGTGGAAAATGAGGGAATGATTCAGCTCCAAAGATAAAGGACACTTGCTCCTTCCTGTCGAAAGATGTCCTTAGGGGACTGAGAACCTAGTGGAAGAGTCTGAGGTTATTCCTCCAGACAAGCAATCCCATAAGAAATTCCATCTTCAGGGGCGCCTGGGTAGCTCAGTTGGTTGAGCGACTGCCTTCAGCTCAGGTCATGGTCCCGGAAACCCGAGATCGAGTCCCACATCGGGCTCCCCGCTTGGCGGGAAGCCTGCTTCTCCCTCTCTCACTCCCCTTGCTTGTGTTCCCTCTCTGGCTATGTTTCTCTCTGTCAAATAAATAAATTAAAAAAAAAAAAAAAAGAAATTCCATCTTCTTCACGTAGTAAATAAAGTTTGGCTCATCCAGAGATGTACACACAGGGATTCATCGTTGGGTGCTCAGAGTCCTCTTGGTGATTTTAGATGAACGGTGGGAAAAACCGAGATACCTAAGAGAGTGTTTCACGCTCATAAACAGCACACTTGGATCCACTACATTCTTCTCCTCTCCTAAGAGAACTGTCCAGATTTTATACTAAAACTAAAACCAAAAGAAGACAAGGAATCATGCTTCTAAGGCCGAAGAGCTCCCAAACGCAAAACAGACACCCACAGAAGCCTCAGCAGATTTTACATATGACACATATGGAATTTCTACTTGCAAGTGTTTGACTGAATGGGAAAAATTCAACAAAAGTTAATCTAAGTGTTTGATGGCCAAAATGGCCAAAATTTGATTTACCAAAAATAGTTTTCTTGAAAACACAAATTGAAACTAAGCCAGCCATAAAATTAAACAATTGTAAGGGGAAGCTTATTTTAATTGGTATTTAAAACATAGCAATGATGTCTTCCTTACAGGAAACTCATTTTAAAACTTTTCGAATCCATTGTTAAATTGAAGGAAACTTTGGAAACACCTGCCAGTAGTTCTTTCCCACCTTCACTCCACCCTGCTCCTTTATATTCTCTTCTTTTTTTTTTTTTTAAGTTTTGTTTGTTTGTTTGTTTGACAGATAAAGAGAGAGCACAAGGAGAGGAAGTGGCAGAAAGGGGGAGAAGCAATTCCCAGCTGAGCAGGGAGCCTGATGTGCGACTCGATTCTGGGACCCCAGGGATTATGACCTGAGCTGAAGGTAGATGCTTAACTGACTGAGCCACACAGGCACCTTCTTTATGTCCCCTTCTTTCTGAATTCCTCTATCCTGATATATCTGGAGCCCCCAAAACTCAAGCAATGAATATGGGGGGGAGGGAGAGCAAGAGGACACACAGGGCGAAGGGGCTGAGGGAGAGAGAGAGAGAACCCTGAGCAGACTTCCCACTGGAGCTCTACACAGGGTTTGATCCCACAATCCCATGATCCCATAACCCGGAGATCCTGGCCTGAGCGAAAACTAAGAGTTGGATGCTCAACCAAGACTTTAGAGGTTCTTTATAAAAGAAAGAAAAGAGATGGGCACCTGGGTGGCTCAGTTGGTTGAGAGACTGCCTTCGGCTCAGGTCATGATCCCGGAGACCTGGGATCGAGTCCCACATCGGGCTCCCTGCTCGGCGGGAAGCCTGCTTCTCCCTCTCTCACTCCCCTTGCTTGTGTTACCTCTCTGGCTGTGTTTCTCTCTGTCAAATAAATAAAATCTTTAAAAAAAAAAAAAAAAGAAAGAAAGAAAGAAAAGAGAAAAGCAGCTAAAGTTATGAATGATAGGGGCACCTGGGTGGCTCAGTCATTGGGCGTCTGCCTTCGGCTCAGGTCATTGTCCAAGAGTCCTGGGATTGAGGCCCCCATTGGGCTCCCTGCTCAGTAGGAAGCCTGCTTCTTCCTCTCCCACTCCCCCTGCTTGTATTCCCTCTCTAGCTATGTTTCTCTCTGTCAAATAAATAAATAAAATGTTTAAAAAAAAGTTATGAATTATATAAAAGCTTAATGGTCCTACAGACATGCCTTTCTAAAATCCAATCAAAGGCTTAAGAAGACCATCTCTGCTACTATTATTAAAGGAAAAAAAAAAAAACCTGGACATTTCAAAGGAGAATATTACACAGTTAAATGAAACATCAAGAAAAAAATAATAAAAAAGAATAGGCATGCCTCCAGGGAAAACAGAGGGCTTTTCCCTTCCCCCTCACTAATACCTTAGGAAAAGTCAACATCACTACTGGAGGAGAAACTTCAAGGACCCTAATAGACACTGGGGCTACTTTAACTGTTCTCAGCCTTACCTCCCCTCATTACCGTCTCCCTGCAGTAAAAATTCAGTTCAAATGGTAAGGATTTCGAATCTGACAATTCAGGCATTTGAATCAGAACCAGTAATTTTCCAGTTTTGACTTATGATGAAATCATGTCTTTTTGTGGCTGACTGTGCCAAATCATTTTATAGGATGAGACCTTTTAGAAACATATAATGCTCAAACATTTCTCAAAAAGGTGAAATTATTCTAGATTTAGAAGACACTGAGGAAGAACACAATCTGGTTTCTGAAAACCTAATTATTACAAAACAAGTAGACCAAACAACCCAACAGGAAGATAACCACTGATTATTACAAATCCCCCTAAAAATGATGGTGTTCTTCTCCTGATACTGGAAAAGTTAAATCAGCAACTCTAATTAAGGTTACTGTTGATAACACTACACCGTTACCTAATATTTAACAGTATCCACTCAAATCAGAACAAAATACTTCTGTAATACTCCTTGATCTGCTTTGTAACCAGAGTATATTTTACCATAATGCTATTGCTATATGGTGTAATATTGGCTTTGCCATTCAAGTTGCCTGACGCTAACAAAAATGATACTAATACTAATATTGATGACCAAATATTTGGGGAGATAGAATTACAACCACTACAAGATGTGTTATCTATAGAAACTAATTGACCAGAGAAATCAATACAGATAGTAACAAAATATTTATTTACCATTTTAACCAATCAGCTTGAACAGATCACAAAGCACAAATAACTAGATAAAAGAGGCAAACAGATACTCAAACTAATTAAAATCCTCAAAATATCTGTAATGGACTTTTGGATTCTATTGTCTTTCTAATTCTGTACCTATTCCCCACTGGTTGCTTCAAATATTATTAATTGAATTTTTACTATTATTTCTGTATTCATGCTAGACACGTGTTGCCAGGTAAACTGGGGAGACCCCGAAGCCTTAAGGGCTTGACCCAGCTGGTCACAAAGATGTGACCAAAGGCTCTTGGTCTTGTCACAAGAAAGAACTCAAGGTTAGAGTAAGGACACAGCAAACAAGCACGCTCTTGAGGTGTGAAAACAGGGACTGCATGTAAGGTCCAGTTTTGGAATCCAAGCTGCCATCCTGTTTACTCAGAAACAGCTCCAGGTGTTATGGACAAATGGCCCCTGGAAAACAGAGGTGAGCCAGGTTGGGGGAGCTGCCCAACCAGTTAAACCCCTTAATCTCCCGTCCAGGGAAGATCCTGGGGAGGTATTTAGATGCAAACTAAGGATGGGCACCCATTACCAGCGGGGTTTGGATGGGAAAGCCCAGGTGGCCCCCCCTCCGGGGTGCAGGGCCCATGCAAGTGCAAATTAACTCAGGCAAGCCACGTGAGTGGGTCAGCTCCAGTGCAGAAGTGACCCTAGTCAGCTTGTGATTTGGGGGGAAGCCTATAAAAGCTGGCCTGAGAAGTCATGCATGGTCCTTTCTCCCCGGAGAGAAGAGACCCTGGCCTCAGGGCCAGTAATATTCTGATGCTTGGCGTGAAATAAAGCTCTGCTTGACCTTCGCTCAGGTATCAGCCTCGTACCTTTGACCACGGACCTTATTACCACAAGAGAGAGGGAGAGAAAGCTACATGCTCTGGGGGTTGGGTTTCTCTCTTTTATGGACAGTTGTTAAGTAGGGAGTGGAATATTCATTACTTAGGGTAAGGATTTCTTGGAAGCAGAGTTTAGTGTTTTTTCTTCCATATTTGGTCAGGGGCTTCCGGCTGGCTTTGTCAGTCATCTTGGACCTGTCTGGTTTGATCTGGCTACTTGTGGTTTTGTTTTGGAGTGCTACCAGGACAAGCTTCTGAGGTTCCCCTGATAGCTGTCCTGACTTCGTTTGTGGCCTCCAGGCATCCCGTGAGAACCTAACTTAAGTGCCTCAACGTGTTACAAAAAAATGCAAAGGCAAAAACTCACCACCAAGCACACCTATTTGCATGACAATTCTATTGCACTGAAAAAAATATATATATTCAATTGTAATATCCTATGAAAGAGCACACTGTTGACTCCCCTGACTCCTGGGCAACCTACATTGGGCCAAGCGGAGAGAACAAGATGGAGTTACTCATGTCAAGCAGTGACTTCAGTCCAGCAATGATGCAAGTAACCAAGGGCATTGCAGCTAAGAGATATTGTTGAAATTAGCACCAGCCAAGGACACACTCAGAACTGATAAACCAACAGAATCAGAGGAGGTCTGCGAAGCCCATGACTGATTAAATCCCTTTAAAAAGGAAAGGAAAGATTTATGCAGCAAACTGTCAAACATTCTAGACATTGATCCTGTCACGTGTGACCACAACAAAAAGGCAATTGAAGGTTGTGCCCAGTTGATCTCTAAACATAATAGAGATCCTCTATTGCCAGACCACCCAGACCAATCGAGGCTTCATCTCAACTGTGGGCTCACAGACCCACAAGTGGAGTTTTGTACATTAACCTCTTTTTTTTTTTTTTAAGATTTTATTCATTTATTTGACAGAGAGAGAAATCACAAGTAGGCAGAGAAGCGGGCAGAGAGGAGGAAGCGGGCTGCCGGCTGAGCAGAGAGCCCAACACAGGCCTTAATCCCAGAACCCTGAGATCATGACCTGAGCCGAGGGCAGAGGCTTAACCCACTGAGCCACCCAGGCTCCCAGGTTCATTAACTTCTTATCCCCACCCCACCCACCCTGTTCTATCTTATCTTCTTTGTTATGTGACTTGTCTCAAGCTTTGCTTTGTAGCATGTGTAAGAAGCCAAGTGAAAAGAGCTGGTGGAAGTCACTGAGTCTGGAATCCTGAACCTGCTTTATAATCATGTCAACCTTGCTATGTGACTGAATAAGGCTGATGCTGTGGAAAGATAGGTGTGTGGGCCTGCATAGACAGCACGTTCCTGACACGTAGCATCAGGGACATGATGCAGCCAAGGCAGAAAAGCCATCATCCTGGCAACCAGGGACAAAATAATGATCACCAATGCTTTTTATGGGACGATTTTTTTTTTAAATGTTATTTTTAAGTAATCTCTGCACCTAACGTGGGGCTTGAATTTACAATCCCAAAATCAAGAACTGCGTGCTCTACTGACTTGAGCCAGCCAGGTGCCCCTTCCATCAAAAGATTATTGATCAGAGGGGCGCCTGGGTGGCTCAGTTGGTTGAGCGACTGCCTTCGGCTCAGGTCATGATCCCGGAGACCCGGGATCGAGTCCCACATCAGGCTCCCTGCTCGGTGGGAAGCCTGCTTCCCCCCCCCTCACTCCCCCTGCTTGTGTTCCCTCTCTGGCTGTGTTTCTCTCTGTCAAATAAATAAAATCTTTAAAAAAAAAAAAAAGATTATTGATCAGAAAAGAGGAAGTGATGAGATAAAAATTTTCTAAAGCCCTGATATATAAGGGAAGCCATTTTAGATTTCTTTCTAAGTCAACAAGACTGTGTATAAATTCTGTTTAACCTAAAAACCTTATTTATGGCTGGCCAAGCATGCATTGTATATCTCCTTTGCAAATGAGTAGCCTAAGCGGAACATCCTGTCCTTCAGATTTCGATCATTGCCCCTATTCCTTGCATTCCATGATGTTAAAACTCATGCCTCCTGCCTACATGTTAATCTATAATCTTTTTCAACTTTTACAAGAATGTAACTCTGACATATTGATTTATGGCTCTTTCTGTAAAAAAAAAAAAACCAAAAAACCAAAAACATATAACCCCATAAATTGTTCATTCTCTGGAGCACTTTCTTCCCTCTGAAGATCATATTTTGCAGGCAGCTGTCCTATCTGGGGTCAAATAAAACTCTATTTTCTCCTTATACTAGAATTCTTTCCAGTCAATATGCATCAAGACATCCTAATGTGAAAGGGATGAGGATGTTTAAGAGAGGAAAGAGTTATCCTAGACCTTCTTAGAGACAGTGTCTGGTTGGATCTAAAAATTACTCAACACAGTGACAGCATACAAATTGATGTAAAGTCTCTTTTACATGACACGAGAGCTGTCATAGGGAAATGAGGACCCAAAGAAACAGACCTGAGAACCTTTATGCTAAACTGGATGAAGAGTGGGCCTCACAGAGTAACAGGACAGGTTAGGGATCAGGAAGAGAGGATAATAAACTGAGGGAAACTTACCAAGATCTGTTTGTTAGGATTCTTCTCTGTGTCCCTTCAGATAGGATGCTGCTTTCCTCCAGATAAAAGGAGGGCACCTCTCACAGGAAAATGTTATGGCCTGCTTTAGGGACGAAGAGCAGAAGGGAGAAGATAAGAGTGACCATCCTGTTTCACCGTTTTCTCAAACTCCACCAGCTTAAAATATTCAATACATGAAGGGGCTGTATTTTCAGGGTAGCACGTCCTAAACTCCACCCGAGGCAATTACCTCCCCGGTGTTTATTAAGCAGACAAAGTCTGATCGCCTTACCCTGCAGTCCCCCTGCTTTGTTCTCAACTTGGCCTCTATTTTCCCCAAACCCTAATCAAGAAACTCACCCAAGGCAACTCTTTGTGCAGAATATTTGCTGAAAGGGGAACTGAGGAGGAGATCCTACATTTCCTGAGTGGGCCAGGACTCAAAATACAGCAACAATCATTGTCACAGTGACTGTTACTAATCATGTTGTAAGACAAATCATAAGAAAATTGCCAGAACCTATTTTATATGGTATATTTTTAATATATATTTACAGAATACATGCATGCAGAATACATTCCTGTAAAGTTTTTCCAAAAACACATCAATATGTAGAATTAAAAGATAAAATGTCTTTTCTCCCCATAACACCCCCCCCCCCAGGTCCTATTCCCATTTCTACTTCCCCCCTTTAGGAGAGACTTGGGACCTTTTTTATGCACAGCAAGAAATAAAGGCCACAGTGGTCTGATAGATTGGGTAGACTCCTCTGGCTTCCTGGGTCTTTTGTACCTCAAAGATAGTCTTTGTCTTCAAATCAAAGCCCTGGGGCACTGAAGTCTGTATCCGGTGTGAGGATTTTATTTATTTATAAGGAACTTGACCTGAAAGGTAGACCCTGCCAGACACAAACCTCCACACCTTGCCTGATGATTTGCCACCGGTAGGATGGGGAAGGGGGTCTGATTAGGATTCTGGGCTTGTATAGAAGAACTGTGATGAATTTAAAGACACTAAGGATGCCTCTTCTCTTCCCCTTCTTTATTCTCTAGCTCCCCTTTCCCTCCCTTCTTTCTGGAAATCTTCTTCCTGGACAATCTCACACATTCCAGAGACTTCAATCACCACCTTCATGATAACGACCCCAGAGCTCTGCCCTTTGATCCAACCTTATAGCCAAGAGTGCCGCCAGTGTATTTTAGCAAAGATGGCACCACCATTGACCCTACCATCCAAACAGAAGCCTGAGCATCACTCCCATCACCCTCTTCCACATCTCCCAATCACATCAGCTGCCAAGCCCAGAGGCTTCTTCCTCTCTGATCGCTCTTCCATCCAGAGCTCACCATCCAGTGGGCATGCACACTGGTATCCCCTGGACTGGGTAAGGGTTACTGATGGGGCAGCTAGAGGTGAGGGGCAGATTCCCAGGGCCAGTGGGCAAGGTGGCATCCATCTTGTTAATTCAGATGGAAGAATGAACAAGAGAGGCTGACGTGGGAAACAAAGGCAAAAATTTCCTTACAACCTACAGCCCATTGACAAGTCCTTGAAACTGGCGAAGAGACAGCCCTCTAGGGGCTCAACTGCCTCTACCAACATTAATACTTTGCTATGGCAAATGGCAACCTTTGTCCAACCCCCTGTAAGTCTACTTTAACATATTAAAATACCTTTGGAAAGTTCCTTTATCTCTAAACCCCAAGAGACGTGTTGGCAATCATCCTCCAAGCATATGGCCCACCAGTATACATCTGAAGGGTCTCATGACTCAGGGATTTTTTGTTGTTGTTGTTCTTTTTTAAGATTTTATTTGTTGGGGTGCCTGGGTGGCTCAGTTGGTTAAGCGACTGCCTTCGGCTCAGGTCATAATCCCGGAGACCCGGGATCGAGCCCCACATCGGGCTCCCTGCTTGGCGGGAAGCCTGGTTCTCCCTCTCTCACTCCCCCTGCTGTGTTCCCTCTCTGGCTGTGAAAGGATGCTGTAAAGACCCCCACCCTCCAGAATGTCAGAGCAGACCCACATCCTGTTATCTGAGCCCAGCAACCGGCAGGCAGTTACCCAGCCCCCTCAAGCCCTGCGGAGAACAAAAGAAATTCCATAAGACTGTACGCATGCAACTCGTCACGTACCCCTTGCTAACCCAAATTAGGACATATGTTCCCCTGCAAAGGCGGTTGGGGAAACGATTGGCTGCCTGTGTGCAGACCATGGCTGTAGTGTCTTAAACTAATTGGCTGTCAGTGTGCGGGCTTTGTTGTAACGGACACTGCAATAATACATAAGGCCACCCCCGGAAGAACTCGGGGCTCCCAGCTGCTGACTGGTTTGGGGTCAGGCTGTGAGTCCGAGCATGCTCGAATAAACCCTTTGCTTTTGCATGGAACCGGTCTCTCAGAGTTTTCCTTGATAGGTGCGGCACTCCAAAGCTCCTAGCTGACTGCCCTCTTGGGCGGCAGGCTTTACAGCTGTGTTTCTCTCTGTCAAATAAATAAAATCTTAAAAAAAAATTTTTAAAAAAAATATTTTATTTGTTTATTTTTCAGAGACAAAGAGATCAAGACAGCAAGCACAAGCAGGGAGAACAGCAGGCAGAGGGAGAAGCAGGCACCCTGCTGATCCCAGGACCTTGGGATCATGACCTGAGCTAAAAGCAGACGCTTAATCGACTGAGCCACCCAGTTGTCCCAAGTCAGGTTTTATTAGATGGTAATAAACAACCTTTTCCCAACAATAGTGGGCCACCTCAAGGTCCTGGAAACCTTGCTTCCAAAATTCCTTAGAGACTTAGGCTATCCCTAATCCTCTCTCAACTTGCAAGAATAAACTGGGCCACACCTCATGACCCCAGGGCAGCTCTTTCTGCCCAGGGATCCAGTCCCTGTCCTTTAATAAAACCATCTTTTTGCACCAAAGATGTTTCAAGAATTCTTTCTTGGCCATCAGCTTCAATCCCCTAAGGTCTTTCCTCCATGAAGGTCACCTCATACTAAGACCTGCAAGGAACACAGAGGCCTAGGCTCAAGTGAGGGCATTGCTTGCTTGTTGTTCAAAGGAATACAAAGGCGGCATGCAACCTCACCAGCTTACAAGTGGTTAATCAGCACCACCCTGAATATATGACCACCAGATACATCTAATGAAATCTTTAACATATGGAACAAAGATATTTTTTAGAATCTAAGTCTCTTGAGATAGAACAGAGCTCCTGGTCAGAGGTGAAGCTATACTAGAAGTTACTGAATAACAGCTGAGAGCATGACCTTCTAGGCCTCCAAACAACAGTGTCCACCTTCTCAGGAGACCCCTGCCCCAAACTTTGTCTTTAAAAACCCCCACTTGCGGGGCACCTGGCTGGCTCATTTAGGAGATCGTGCAAGTCTTGATCTCAGGGGTTGTAAGCTGGAGCCCAACGCTGGGTGGAGAGATTATTTAAAAATAAAATATTTTAAAAATAAATTAATTAAATGAATGAATGAATGAATGAATGAATGAATGAATTAAAAACCCTCACTTGCAAGTCACCAGGAAGTTTGGGACCTTCTGAACATTAGCTCCCACTTTCTACTGGGTGGCACCACACCAGTAAATAGCCTACCTTTCTACACTGCAAAAGCTCGATGTCTGTTTTTTATTGGTTTCCTGCATTGGGTGGAGGAACCCCGCGCTTCACTTTCGCTACAGTGACCTCAGTCTGTAAGCTGTGTCCCCCAAGTACCCCAAACATATAGGATAAATATTGTCATTTCTCTATGTGCTCTGCCATTTAAAAAGATGTGTTCTCTCTTCTCTCTCCATGGCTACTGTGACTTTGGTCCCCACCATGTGACATCTCTGCTTCAGGCTGGCCAGCACCCCATGCTCTCCACCACAGCTGGTGACCTTCCCCTGACCCTGATGGCCACAGGATTAAACTTCAAAGTCACAGGCCAGTAAATCACATTACCTGCTAACCTTTCCTGCTCGCCCCCTTTCAGCTCTCTTTTCCTGCTTCCTCGGCCGGCCAAACTCCAGGTCCATCAATCACCCCATAAGTGCAATTTCTTTCTCTCTCTCTTTTTTTTAAAGATTTTATTTATTTGACAGAAAGAAACACAGCCAGAGAGGGAACAAAAGCAGGGGGAATGGGAGAGGGAGAAGCAGGCTTCCCGCCGAGCAGGGAGCCCGATGCAAGGCTCCATCCCGGGACTCCAGGATCATGACCTGAGCCAAAGGCAGACGCTTAACCACTGAGCCACTCAGGCGCCCCTCATAAGTGCAATTTCAAAATCAAGATCCAAAATAGTCGTAAGAACTAAAAATTTTCTTTTCTTTCACAGCAAATTCATTTGGTAGCAAAGCCTCACTTGGGGCTATTTATGGTCTTAATTGTTATATACAGTGTGACTATTTATACATTTTTCTACGGGTAAGTTAGTATTTTGCATTATTCATGTTAAAATGAACATCACAGGCTCAAAATGGAGGCATGTTGTCCCTAAAAAATGGTGACTTCTCCTGAAATCATCTTTTTTTTCCCATTTATGACTTCCCTGTCCTGCCTCTTATTTTCCATTTTTAATTTTTATTTATTTATTTATTTATTTATTTATTTATTTTTTTATTTTTTTATTGTTACTAAATTTTTTTTTTCCCATTCCCAACACCCAGTGCTCCACGCTCTAGGCGCCGCCAGTACCCACCACCAGGCTCTCCCATCCCCCCACCCCCCTCCCTCCAAGTCCCTCGGTTTGTTTCTGTGTCCAAAGTCTCTGTTGTTTCGTTTCCCTCCCTGGATTACCCTAGTTCCATTTC
>PITA01004805.1:0-86634 GCA_004023965.1 Spilogale gracilis
CGTTTGTATATCTTCTTCGGAGAAGTGCCTCTTCATGTCTCTTGCCCATTTTTTGATGTGTTCATCTTCTTTTTGGGTGTTGAGTTTGAGTAGTTCTTTATAGATCTTGGATACCAGCCCTTTGTCTGTAGTGTCATTTGCAAATATCTTCTCCCATTCTGTGGGTTGCCTCTTTGTTTTGTTGACTGTTTCCTTTGCCAAGAGTTAATTTTTTATCTTATTTCTCTTGCCAAAGGAGACATACCTAGAAAAATGTTTCTATGGCCAATGTCAAAGAAATTACTGCTCATGTTTTCTTCTAGGAATTTTACAGTGTGAGGTCCCAGTTTAGGGCTTTAATCAACTCTAAGTTTATTTTTGTGTATGGTGTAAGAAATTGGTTTAGTTTCATTCTTTTGCAAGTAGCTGTCCAGGTTTCCCAACACCATTTGTCAAAGAGACTGTCTTCTCCACATTGTATATTCTTGCCTACTTTGACATAGATTAATTTGGCCATAAAATCTTGGGTATTTCTATACTCTATTATGTTCCACAGATCCATGTGTCTATTTTTGTGCCAGTACCATAATACTGTATTGATTAGTACAGCTTTTTTTAATACCTTGAAATCTGGGATTTTGGTACACTCACATTTTTTCCAAGATTGTTTAGCCTAGTCAGTACATTTTTCAGGTTCACACAAATGAATGTCCTGCAGAAGAACGCAGGCAATAATTTCTGACATGTACCACACCAACATTTTTCTAGTTATGTCTCCTAAGGCAAGGAAAATGAAAGCAAAAATAAACTATTAAGACTTCATCAAAATAAAAAGCTTGGGGACAACAAAGAAGATTATCAACAAAATGGAAAGACAACCTACTAATAGGGGGAAGATATTTGTAAATGATACATCCAATAAGGGGTTAATATCCCAAATATATAAACAACTTATGTAAGTCAACACCAAAAACCATTCTGATTAAAAAATAAGATGATATGAATACACATTTTTCCACGAAGTGCTCAACATCATTAATCAACAGGGAAATAACAATCAAAACCACAATGAGATATCACCTTATATCAGTTAGAATGGATAAAATTAAAAATAACTTAAAAATATTGATAACGATGTGGACAAACAAGAACCCTTGTGCACTGTTGGTGGGAAATGCAACCTGGTGCAGCCATTATGGAAAACAATATGGAGGTTCCTCAAAAAATTAAAAATAGCAATTCCTAATGAACTAATAATTCCACTATTGGTTATTTACCCAAGGAATGTTAAAACACTAATTTAAAAAGTTATCTGCACCCCTATGTATATTGCAACATTATTTATAATGGCCAAGATCTGGAAGCAAAGTAAATATCTATTAATAGATGAACGGATGAAGAAAATGTATATATGAACAATGTGCTATTACACAGCCACAAAAGGGGATGAAATCATGCCATTTGAGACAACATGGATGGCATGGAGGGTATTATGCTAAAAGAAATAAGTCAGAGTAAGAAATACAAACACCATAAGATTCCACTCTTAAGTGGAATCCAAAAAACTCTGAAGATTAAACAAAAACAAAAAGAAGAATCAAACATATAAATACAAAGAACAAACTGATGGTTTGAGGGGAAGGGGATGGTAGTTAGGCAAAATGGGTGAAGGGGACAGGGAAATACAACCTTCCAGATATTGAATGAATAAGTCATGGGAATAAAAGGCACAACATAAGGAATGCAGTTAATAATATTGTAATAGTTATATAACAGGACAGATAGGACACATTGTATATGTACTTTTCATGACATAGCATTATCTATAAACTTGTCAAATAACTATATTGTACACCTGAAACTAATCATGTGTTAACAATACTCAAGAAAAAATGATCTATCCATTTGATATATGTAGGTCTATCTTGTCCTTTCATTTTTTGCTTATAACATAATTTATTTAACCATTCTACCAATGAATGTTCTATTGTAATCCTTACTGGTTTTAAAATAGGAGTTCATAAACACTTTCAAATTAACTTGTCTTTTAATATATTCAAATAAGTGAATTAACCCACCCTCAAGAGAAGCCTTTTTAAAATGTTATTTGTAGTTCCAAGTTTTTCACTAAGTTGATAACTATATACCAACCACTTACTTAATACTTCTAGAACAAATGGATAAATGAAATAAAATTGAAGTACATATGGTGGACTTTAGCTCAGGGCCTCTTAGAAGTATGTACACAGAAGTATATTTGGGGTACCTTATGCCTTATGTTCAAAAGTTTTACCAGATGGAGCTAGAATTTAATTGCCAAACCTGTAAGTTCAGGTCCACTACTTCAGTTATGTAGCAAGGACAATTTATTTAACCTTAAGAGGCTCAGATTTTTCATCCATAAAATGAAAAGAACCAGAGAAGGTTAGTGGGTTGGCCTATCTAGATGGTTAAATGGGATACAAATGTAAAAGATTCTAAATCACTAGAAATGTAACAAAGCAGAGAAAACTACATTATCTACACTGTCTTCTCATAAAGAGTATTACATGAGGTTTAGGAATGAATACTTTAATAAGTTATGGTGTTGGTGGGTTCTAAGGGACATATATGTATGGCTGATAAACTGTCTTCTGAGGAAAGGAGTGTTCTGCCAATTGTAGGGCCTTATTTAGAGAGCCTGTAACATTAAAAATAATTGAGTTACAGATTTCAGGGTATCTTTGCTGCATGAAGACAGGGATTTGTACTTAAAACAGAATGTGGGCCACAGTAGGTGCTCAGTGTATATTTAAATGAATGAATGAATGAGTGAATGCTGCCAGTAGTCCTTCTCTTCCCTCATACAACTTTAACTATCACCTTTACATAAATAATGAACAGTATTAAAATATCAGTTTGAAGGTATACATTATTATTAGATTACTTAGGTATCCCACATCTCCATCTAGACCTGGAGCTGAGAATATTTATCTCACAGGACTCTTGAGAAGATAAAAAATATAATATGTGAGGAAATGTCTGACTTAGTGCCCAATATATTGTAGGTAATCAATAAATGTTAGTTGTCTTCTGTATTGTCCTAGGAAAAATATCTATTCAGTTTTGCAACAAACATGCACATTTATCCACTCTGGTCCTCGATATATTTATTTTTTTACTTTAAATTTATTTTATTTTTTCAGTGTTCCAAGACTCATTGCCCATGCCCCACACCCAGTGCTCCATGCAATACGTGCCCTCAGTACCCACCACCAGTCTCTCCCATCTCCCTTCCCCCTTCTGTCCAAGACTCTCAGTTTGTTTCTGTGTCCAAAGTCTCTCATGTTTCGTTTCTCTCCCTGAATTACCCTACTTCCCATTTCCTTTCCTTCTTCTAATGTCCTCTATATTACCCCTTATGCACCACAAGTAAGTGAAACCATGTGATACTTGACTTTCTCTACTTGGCTTATTTCACTCAGCATAATATCTTCCAATCTAGCCCATGTTGCTACAAAAGTTGGATATTCATCCTTTCTGATGGAGGCATGGTATTCCATTGTATATATGTACCACATCTTCTTTATCCATTCATCCTTTGAAAGGCACTTTGGCTCTTTCCACAGTTTGGTGATTGTGGCCATTGCTGCAATGAACATTGGGGTACATATGGCTCTTCTTTTCACTACATCTGTATCTTTGGGGTAAATACCCAGTAGTGCAATTGCAGGGTCATAAGGTAGCTCTATTTTTAATTTTTTAAGGAATCTCCACACTGTTTTCCAAAGCAGCTGCACCAACGTGCATTACCACCAACAGTGTAATAGGGGTCCCCTTTCTCCGCAGCCTCTCCAACACTTGTTGTTTCCTGTCTTGTTAATTTTGGCCATTCTGACTGGTGTAAGGTGGTATCTCAGTGTTGTTTTGATTTGAATTTCCCTGATAGCTAGTGATGAAGAACATTGTTTCATGTGTCTGTTAGCCATTTGTATGTCTTCTATGGAGAAATACCTCTTCATGTCTCTTGCCCATTTTTTGATGTGTTCATCTTCTTTTTGGATGTTGAGTTTGAATAGTTCTCTATAGATCTTGGATATCAGCCCTTTGTCTGTAGTGTCATTTGCGAATATCCTTTCTCATTCTGTGGATTGCCTCTTTGTTTTGTTGAGTGTTTCTTTTGCTGTACAGAAACTTTTTATTTTGATGAAGTCCCAAAAGTTCATTTTTGCTTTTGTATCCTTTGCCTTTGGAGATGTGTCTTGAAAGAAGTTGCTGTGGCTGATGTCAAAGAGGTCACTGCCTATGTTCTCTTCCAGGATTTTGATGGATTCCTGCCTCATGTTGAGGTCTTTCATCCATTTCGAGTTTGCCTTTGTGTGTGGTGTAAGAGAATGGTCTAGTTTCATTCTTTTATATGTAGCTGTCCAATTTTCCCAGCACCATTTATTGAAGAGACTCTCTTTTATCCACTGGATATTTTGCCTGCTTAGTCAAAGATTATTGGACCATAGATTTGTGTGATTTTCAACTCCATTCATACGAGTTCGGTCATTTTCAAACCACAAATCTTTTACCTTTCTGGTTAGACTTATTCCTAGGTATCTCATGGTTTTTTTTGGTGCAATTGTAAATGGACTCAATTCCTTAATTTCACTGTCTGCTGTGTCATTATTGATTTATAGAAATGCAACAGATTTCTGCATGTTGAATTTGTATCTTGGGACTCTGCTGAGTTCACCTATTAGTTCCAGAAAGTTTTTGGTAGAATCTTTCAGGCTTTCTATATCGAGTATCATGTTGTCTGCAAAGAAGAACATTTGACTTCATCCTTTTGTTGACTTTTTAAAGGTTTTTTTTTTCATTTATTTTAGAGAGAGACAGAGATGGAGAATGAGCAGGAGGGGCAAAGGAAGAAGGAGAGAGAATCTCAAGTAAGCTCCACACTGAGTGCAGAGCCCTACACAGGGTTCTATCTCATGACCATGATATCATGACCTGACCTGAAATAAAGAGTAGGACGCTTTACCAACTGCACCACCCATAAGTCCTTTCCTTGCTAATTTTGATGAATTTTATTTCTTTTTGATGTCTGATTGCTGAGGATTTCCAGGACTATGTTAAATAACAATCATGAGAGTGGACATCCCTGTTTTCTTCCTGACCCTAGAAGTAAATCTCTCAGTTTTTACCCATTGAGGATGATATTAGCCGTGGGTCTTTTGTATATGGCCTTTATGATGTATGATGTTGAGGTATGGTCCCTCTATCTCTACTTTGTTGAGGGTTTTTATCAAGAATGGATGTTGTACTTCATCAATGCTTTGTCTCTATTTTGAGGATCATATGGTTCTTATCCTTCCCTTAATGAATGTGGTGTATCACATTAATTTGCAAATATTGAACCAGCCCTGCCACCCCACTTGATTAAATCCTACTTAATCATGGTGAATAATCCTTTTAATGTAGTATTGGATTTGATTTGGTAGTATATTATTGAGAATTTTTGCATCCGTGTTCTTCAGGGTTATTGGCCTGTAATTCTCCTTTTTAGTGGGGGCTTTGTCTTGTTTTGGAATCAAGGTAGTGTTGACCTCATAGAATGAATATGGAAGTTTTCCTTCTATTTCTATTTTTTAGAAAAGGTTGAGAGGAAAAAGTATTATTTCTTCTTTACGTGTCTAGTAGCATTCCCCTGTGAAGCCATCTTGCCCTGGACTTCAGTTTGTTAGGAGATTATCTATTCCATTTCTTTGATGGTTCTGAGTCTGTTCAAATTTTCTATTTCTTCCTGTTTCTGTTTTGGTAGTTTTTTATGTTTTTAGGAATTCCTTTCAGGTTGCCCAATTTTTGGCATTTTTTTATAATATTCTTTTATAATTGTTTGTATTTCTGTGGTGTTGGTTGTGATATCTCCTCCCTCATTCATGATTCTATTTATTTGGGTCCTTTCTCTTTTCTTTTTGATTAGTCTGGCTAAGAGTTAATCAATTATGTCACTTCTTTCAAAGAACCAGCTCCTTGTTTCACTTCTCCTTTTTTAAAAATTTTGATATCATTGATTTCTGTTCTAATCTTTATTATTTCCTTTCTTCTGCTGGCTTTAAGCTTTATTTGCTCTCCCTTCTCTAGCTCCTTTAGGTGTAAAGTTAAGTTGTGTATTTGAGATTTTTTTTGAGATTTTTCTTGTTTCTTGAGTTAAGCCTATATTGCTATACACATTTCTCCTGTGACTGCTATTGCTGCATCCCAAAGGTTTTGGACTATCTGTTTTCATTTTCATTTATCTCCATGTAGTTTTTCATTTCTTCTTTAATTTCCTGGTTAGGATGTTCTTTAACCTCTGTGTATTTGAGGTCTTTCTAAATTTCTTCTTGTAGTTGACTTCAGGTATCACAGCATTGTGATTTGAAAATATGGATGTTATGATGCAAGCTATTCTGGAGACCATTGCATGTGCCCCTGAAAAGGGTGTATATTCTTCTGCTTTAAGATGAAATGCTCTGATTGTATGTTAGTCTATCTGATCTAGTGTGTCATTCAAAGTCATTGTTTCCTTGTTGATTTTCTGCTTAGATGCTCTGTCCATTAATGTAAGTAGGGTATAAATGTCCCCTGCAATTATTGTGTTAATGTCAATGAATTCCCTTTTGTTTATTATTAATTGATGTATGTATTTGGCTCTTTACAAGTTGGGACCGTAAATATTTACAACTGCTATATCTTCTTGTTGGATAGTTCCCTTAACTATGATGCATTTTCCTTCTTCATCTCTTTTTACAGTCTTTGCTTTAAAATCTAGTTTATCTGATACAAGTATGGCTATGCTGGCTTTCTTTCAACTCCATTAGAATGATAAATGTTTCTTCATACTTTTACTTTCATTCTGTAGGTGTTTTTAGGTATAAAGCAAGTCCCTTGTAGGCAGCATGTAGATAAGTCATGTTTTTCTTATCCATTCTGATACCCTATGTCTTTTGATTGGAGAATTTATTCCATTTATATTCAGAATGATTATTGATAGATATGAACTTAGTGCCATTATGTTAGTTGTAAAGTTGTTGTTTCTGGAGATTTTCTGTGTTCCTTTCTAGTCTTTGTTTTGGTCTTACATTCATATTCAAAGATTTCCCTTTAATATTTCTTGCAGGGCTGGTTTAGTTGTCACAGACTCCCTTACTTTTTATTTGTAAGCTTTGTAAGATAAAGTGTTCTTGGCTGCACATTTTTACCCATCCAGCACTTTGAGTACATCTTGGCACTCCCTTCTGGACTATCAAGTTTCTGTGAAAAGGTCTCCTACTAAACTCACTTGTCTTGTCTAGTAAGTTAATGATCCCCTCCAACCCAATGGCCACTTTTAGGATTTTTTTTTCTTACCTATGTATCTTGCAAATTTATTTACATGTCGTGGTGTTAGTATCCTTTGGTTAATTTTGATGGGAGTTCTCGGTACCTCCTGGATTTGGAAGTCTGCTTCCTTCCCAAGATTAGGGAAGTTTTCAGGTATAATTTGTTCAAATAAAACTTCTGTCTCCTTTTCTGCCTCTTCTGCTTCTGGGTTTCACATGATAAGAAAGTTATTATATGTTGTGGATTAACTGAGTTCCCTAAGGCTACATTTATGATTCAGTATTTTTCTTTCTCTCTTCTTTTCAGCTTCCTTCCCCACCCCTATAATTTTACCTTCTATATCACTTATTAAGTCTTCTGCATCTTCAATCCTTGTGGTCAGTATATACAGTTGGTTTCTTAACATTTTTTATTTTGGCCTGACTAGTTTTTACATCTTTTTAGATTTCTATGTCCTTGGTAAGGTCCCTGGACACTTTTCTTCTACACTTTTCTCAAGCCCATCTAGTATCCTTATGATTGTTGATTTAAGTTCTGGATCAGGCAAATTAGTTATATCTGTTTGTTTCAATTAGATCCCTGGTTGTCACCTTTCTTGTTATTTCTTTTGGGATGATTTCCCCTATCTTGGAATTTTATCTATATTTCTGTCTTCTCTGTGCTAGGATGCCTGTTATGTTTCCTGCTCCTCAGAATAATGGCTTTATATAAAATAGGTCATATACTATCCAGGGCCTTGTGCTTCAGGAAATGTTTCTGGTGTGTGCTTTGTGCATTCTGCTGTTGCATTTTGGTTGTTCTTTCCCTCAGGGCAGTCCTCTGCAACATTTCTCCTTGCCTCCCATGGGGATTATTTAGACATTGTCTATTGTGTACAACATTTTAAATAGTTACACTCCACTTTGGTCTGCTTGTTAAGATAGGTCTGATCCTACTTCCTCTAGAGCTGAAGCTTTTTAGCACTCTGTAGTCAGTAGACTTGGTACATGTGAGGGTGTTCTTGCTGGTCTTCCTGGAGAGGGGCCTGCTGCTGCCCTGGCTCACAGGCATAGTTGCCTTATTATAAAAGCTCTTGCAGACTGTAAGGATTTGTGGCTTGGTGTAAGTGTCTCAAGCCTCCATTATGGGCAATGTGCTGCTCACTGAATGAAGTCTGTCCATGCTGATTGACAGGGAAGAAAAATGACACCAGATTTATCCCTCATCCTGCTGTCCCAGAAGCCCTTACATAAAAGTGAACAATCTCCCCTCAAGTGTCCCAGGGATTCCTCAGATCCCTGCTTTCACCCTGTGTCCTGGCTATCTTCCCATTCAGCAACATAGTGAACCTGTTTAACTCAGGCACATTGGCTAGGTTTCAAAACTCCAAATTTTAGGGATATGGTGTTGTGTGGACCCATGCTGATCTTCTGGCAGAGGATATTGCGACTCTGGGTATGGTGCCAGCTTTTCCCATAAGAATAGTCACACAAACGCACAGGAACTTGGAGTTTATAGTGAAGCACAGCAAAATGCCAGCATCTCCGTTAGCTGCCCTTAAAATGTGCCTCTGCCCTTATATTAAGGAAGAGAGCAGTGAAATGTTCCCTAACAGCTCTTTTGTACCCTGAGAGGTAGTGTAATTTCCCTCAAATGCACCCTAAGGAGTTGAACTGACTCTCAGTGCAGCCGAGGACATCCTCAGACTGACCTCCTCCACAGGAGCACCACTTCACCCGCTGGCCTCACATCAGTCATGTCATAGACTTCTAAAACTTGTCTTGGAGCTCTATTGTTTGTAAAACCTCACCATAATCAACTCCTCTCATTTTCCCAGTCAATGGTTTAAGGGAAGTGTTTTTCTTGTGCAATCCCCTGTGCTCTGCTCTCTTTCTCTCTCTTCACTTTCTGTTATCAGGGCTTCCTCTCCTCTGCAGCAACCATGATTCTTTATTTCCTCACATCACATCTCTGCCCCTCCTACCTTTCACAAGGTGGACTCTCTTCTCCCTATAGTTTTGCAGCTTGTTCTCTTAGTCCTCAGATCAATTTCTTGGCTATTCAGAATGATTTGGTATTTATCTAGCTGTGTTCAAGAGATGAGGCAAGCATAGTGACCCCATCTTAACCTAAATCCACTCCTTCCTCCTGGTTTTGAAGAAGTAAGAAATAGTAAGTTCTATAGCTGCAAAAAATTAATTCTTCTAACAATCCTATGAGCTTAGAAGAGATTTCTGAGCCCCAGGGGAAATTTCAGTCCTAAGAAACCACTTGATTGCATCTTTAGGGGACCCTGAGCAAGGCAGCCACCTAAACTATGCCCAGATTCCTGACCCAAGGAAACTGTATGAAAATAAATGTATATTGTTTTAAGATACTAAATTTGTGCTAATTTATTATACAGCAACAGAAAACTACTACAGAGCTCTGCAGTTATATGCCTTCCTCCTACTAAATTGTAAATGTGGTGTTTGTGTTTAGGATGATCTGTGTCTTATTTATCTTTTATTCCTTGAATTTAGTATCATCCTGATATTATGTACTCAGCAAATGTTTGCTAAATGCATATTTATTCTTATGCATTAAATTAAGTAATTTTAAACTGAAGTTTAGGGATGCCTGGGTGGCTCAGTCAGTTAGGCATTTGCTTTCAGCTTGAGGCATGATCCCAGGATCCTGGTATGGAGTCCTATATGGGGGCCCTTGCTCAGGAGGGAAATTGCTTCTCCCTCTGCCTGCTTCTTCCCCTACTTGTGCTCAATCTTTCTCTGATAGATAAATAAATAAATTTTTGAAAAATAAAAAAGAGAATAAAACTGAAGCTTGCATATATTCTGATCTATTTAACCACTCTAATACAGGAATTTTGGGGAAATTTATAAGGTGTTTGTACCTACTAATCTACAACTGTTATTTAAGAACAGCATCTGGCTTGTGTCAAGCTTGTTAAACTAGGATTTAGGAGGCTTGCATTTTAGTCCTAAATCTGCAATAAATAGCTGTGTTACCAAGGAAATGACTTCTCTAGCTATGTGATTTCTTTGGTCCTCAGCTTCCTCATTTGTAATAGAAAAAAGTCAGATTGGGATATCTCAAATTCCCAAACAATCAGTGATTTTAAGTAGCTTTAAGTTTAAGCTACCCAGTCTCTCAGTTAAACAAGAAAGTTCAGAAAAGCTGCTTTTTTTATTGTTACTTAAATTTTTTTCAAGGGTTCCAAGATTCATTTCCCATTCCCCACACCCAGTGCTCCACGCATTAGGTGCCCCCAGTACCCACCACCAGGATCTCCCATCCCCCCCCCTAAGTCCCTGTTTGTTTCTGTGTCCAAAGTCTCTGTTGTTTCGTTTCTCTCCCTGGATTATCCTACTTCCCATTTACTTTCCTTCAAAAGCTGCTTTATCTTCCATTGGTGGTTGTGACATTGACATGAAATTAGATAATAAATATGAAAATGCTACCAAAAGGGAAAGTATTGTTATGGCAATCCTACAATTCCAGAAAACATGAGAAAGGTGAAGACAACATTTTTACAAAGCCAGTATTTTTAAACATACCTACCTGCCTACATGCATACATACACTGAAGAAAAATACAGGGCATATTCAGGACAATCCAATGAACAATTCCTGAAACTAGCACAATTTGTATTCATAAACTTTTTTATTTTATGATCAAAAGATACTGAAAAACTCTTTTCACAGATTCAAATCTGAACTCAAGCTTTCAAACACAGGCTTATGTTGTCAAATTAGAATTTTTGTTGTGTTGTATTGTTACTATAATTTCAATAATAAAAGGTATACCTTACTAACTTTACAGTTGAAGCTTCCTTTTACATTTTGCTTCACAACCAGGCTTTCTTGTCTAAATACCTCTATTCCAGAGAATCATGACTGAATGACTGGACAAAAAATTCAAGAGAGTAATTGTAGAAAAATCTGTATTTAGTTTAAAAAGGCAATAAAAATTTTAACTCATAAAAAGAACATATAGAATACCATATATGTTATTTGTAAATGGGAGACTTTTATAAGTAGATTAAAAAGTGTTATTCTGTTATTTTAAATGTACTTATTTTTTATTTATTTAAAAATATTTGAGCTATTTGACTACCTTGAACAAATTTGTCTCATTTTGATATTCAAAACACCTCACAATTATACTAAAGACTTAATTATACACTGACAGTGATATTTTTGAAAAATCCAACCATTTCAACTGTTAAATAACAAAAATTTCATCAGTAAATTTAAACAATCTAATTGTACTTATTAATCAATTCATGAAATGGGCAACATCCTATCTAAGCAAGTACAAGGGAGCTCCAAAAGACTACAGAAAATGATTTTTTTTTCAATGATAGAGGGGAAGTGGGAAAAAGGAAACTTTTAGCAAAGAATCCATTGTTTTAGTCAAGGTTGCCTTCCTAATGGAAACAGAAGGGGTCTATTAGTAAATTTCCTAATGTTAACCAGGAAATTCCTGTGTTGATGGGTTAAAGATTAGGGGTTGAAACTGAAGTTAGGATAGGTATTAAATCTTAGTTTATTGACTTGGGGCCTTAACCTAATTGCTGCCATTTTGGGCCTGTGGTTTTTATTTTTAACAATCACCCTTTTTTGGGTGGATATCCAAGATCTACAAAGAACTCCTCAAACTCAACAACTAAAATAAAGATGATCACATCCAAAAAATGGACAAGAGACATGAAGAGGCACTTCTCCATAGAAGACATACAAATGGCTAATAGACACATGAAAAAAAATGTTTGTCATGATTAGCTATCAGGGAAATTCAAATCAAAACCACACTGAGATACCACCTTACACAAGTCAGAATGGCCAGAAAACAACAAGTGTTGGAGAGGATGTGGAGAAAGGGGAACCCTCTTACACTATTGGTGGGAATGCAAGTTGGTGCAGCCACTTTGGAAAATATTGTGGAGATTTCTTAAAAAAAATAAAAAAGAGCTACCCTATGACCCAGCAATTACAATGCTGGGTTAGTTACCCCAAAATTACAAATGTAGTGAACAGAAGGGCCATATGTACTTCAATGTTCATGGCAGCAATGACCACAATTGCCAAACTGTGAAAAGAGCCAAAGTGCCCTTCAACAGATGAATGGATAAAGAAGATATGGTACATATATACAATGGAATATTAACCTCCATCAGAAAGGATGAATACCCAACTTTTGTAGCCACACGGACTGGATTGGGGGAGATTATGCTGAGTGAAATAAGCCAAGCAGAGAAAGTCAAATATCATATGGTTTCACTTACATGTGGAGCCTAAGGAGTAATATGGAGGACAGTAGGAGAAGGAAAGGAAATGGGAAGTGGGGTGAATTGGGGAGAGAGATTAAAGATGAGAGACTTTGGACTCAGAAACAAACTGAGGGTCTTGAAGGGAGCAGCTTGGGGGGATGGGTGAGTCTGGTGGTCGGTATTGAGGGCATGTATTGCATGGATCTCTGGGTGTGAGACATAAACAATGAATCTTGGAACACTGAAAAATAAAATAATGTAATAAACAGGTAATAAAGAAATACAAAATTAAGAAAAAACAGTCACCCTTTTCTGATAACTCTCTCAGCTGAGAGATGTGATAATATTAACACCACTCTCAGCTACTGTTCCATAATTCTTAAAAGGCTTTTATCAGTCCTTTGTGTGATATTCACAGGTCATGATATTTTTGCTCAATATGTGTGACATTCACAGGTTATGACTTTAGGTTCAAAAATTTTAAGTCAGTTGTCTTCTTTGTTCCTCTTTTTGTTCCAATCTTAGGGAGGTCATTTGCTTGTTGCTTGGATGCTGCAAACATACACTTAAAGCTTTTGAGAGAATATAATGCACCAGGGGGATTATTATGATTGCTACAAGCAGAATAATTTCCAATTTTTGGAGTGCATTTTGAAACCAATATCACCAAGACCTGAAATGATCAAACTCAAATATTTCAAAGAAACATTCCACTGAACTGAAGGAATCACTCTTTTAACACAAGTAGCTTGATCTCATGTAATTGAGTTTCCACGGCCCCAAAATTGTTAAGCCAGGTGTAGCAAGTGGTGCTGTCTACAGTAGATCCCTATAAGTTCAGCTAAGTGATAACCAAGGGCTATTCTATTATCAAGAATAACTGGTCAGAGTCTGAGAATTTGGGGAGCAGCTATTGCTTTAGCAGGAGATTTTAAAACAATTCTAAGAATTAAGGTAAATTTCTGGGGCACCTGGGTGGCACAGTTGTTTAAGTGTTTGACACTTTGTTTCAGCTGAGGTCATGATCTCAGGGTAATGAAATTGAGGCCCACCTTCGACTCCACACTTAGTGTGTAGTCTGCCTGGGTTTCTCTCTCCCTATCCCTCTTCCTCTGATTCTTTCCACTGTGTGTGCTCTCTCTCTCCCTAATAAATAAATAAATCTTTTTAAAAATAATTTATTTTATTTTATTTTTTCAGTGTTCCATGATTCATTGTTTATGCCCCACACCCAGTGCCCTCCTTAATACCCACCACCAGGCTCAGCCACCCCCACCCCTCACTTCCAAAACCTTCAGTTTATTTCTCAGAGTCCAGTCTCTCATGCTTTGTCTCCTTCTCTGATTTACCCTATTCACATTTCCTTTCCTTATCTTAAAAAAAATAATTAAGGCACATTTCTTTATTGTAGCCTCATTTGCATTTATCCCCACCCACGCAAGTAGTGACCTGCCAAAAGGAGTGAATCTTGAATCATGAATGCCTCCTGGGAGGTCTTTTTCAACTCGACAATGCCAATTTGGGAAAGTTGACTAATAAGATGTCTTATTTTGCTTATGAAAAAATAGGGACACAATTATATCTTCTCTTAGCTTGAAATAAAAGGCACTAAATTCCAAAGGTAACCCTCCCTAGCTATGATCCAAGAGATAGAGATGAAGGCATTACCTTCCCAGAGCAATGCCAGAGTAAAGGTAAGGAAAAGAAGAAGGAATGGGTTTCATGTTTAGTTAAAGTATGAAGGCTTGATCCATTGTTTTGGGTGGAAGCTACTTGACACATTGCTACTTCTACTTCTTTTTTGTCAACTTCATTTAGAAGCTTTCCAGCAGGACACAGGCCAGGTATCAAGTGGAGTGTGTGTGTGTGTGTGTGTGTGTGTGTGTGTGTGTGTGTGTGATTGGCTCAGTACTTTTTAATTTGCAGCAATGTTAGCCATTAGGACCACTTGGTAAGTTTACTTCCAATGGTCCAATGGTCTTAAGGGTTGTCTTCTGCTGACAATTCTTCCAGAATACCTGACCATGAGGCTCTAAACTGTTAACAACAGGGTCGTATGAACTGAGAACTAGTAAGGTTTCTTTAACCTATTGATGATAAGTTTGAGTATAAGACATTAAACACTTAAAGGAGATAATCATAGTAGCATGAGACAAGTGATCAAACAGAATTGTATACTGATAGAATTTCAAGAAGCTTGTATTTTTTAAGGCCTATGTGAAGGGAAGGCCAGGGAAGTAGAAGCCTCACTCACCAGATATTATAAAAGGTATATTCCAAGTGGGAAATATATTTTAACAGTTTTTTCCCATTGTGAGGGCATCAGTCTTGTGGCAGGAAAAGGCTTCAACCCATCTGGAAAACATACAAAAACAAATACATATTTCTAACCCTTACTAGGTGACAATTGAAGGCAATCCAGCTAAAGGTGCTTAAGTGTCCAGAGAGAGGAAATATGATGCCTCTGGAAACAAAAACAGTTTCTCCAGGATTATGGACCTAATAAGTCAGACATTGTCGGTAGATTGTTTTGCAATATTACAGAAGTCTCTGTACTCATTTTTATTTATAATTTGAGTCATCTTAAATGTCAAATGGTGGGTGAAGGAATGTAAATGACACAAAATGAGTTTTATCAGAAAGCTAAGAAGAACCAGCTTGTAGTCTTGGGCTTCCCATAGCTCAGACTGTCCATTTTTGCAACCATTATTTACCTATCTTAATTTCTCTGATTCAGGAGCAGACTATTGCCATGTTACAAGGAAATCAGGATGGCAAAAATTTGGCCATCAGGGGCCATTTTTATAAGTGGAATAGATTTTTTTTCACATGTGCCACAATATTACAAAGAAAGCAAACAGAAAACTTAGTATTACTTCTTGTTTAACAACACTTCTCATGTAATTTTAACATATCAAATAAATCTAATTAGTTCAGCAAATCTTTTGGAATGTTCTAGGTCAAAAAGACTTAAGACAATCAAAACTCTAGAAAAACCTTCTGTCTTCTTAACAGAGAGAAAAGCAAATTCTAATTTTGCACAGGTTATTTTTGATATTAGCATTTATGTATTCCAATCTTAGTCCTTGACCACACATTTCTTTTTTTTATTGTTACTTAATTTTTTTCCAGTGTTCAAAGAATCATTCCCCATTCCTCACACCCAGTGCTCCATGCTATAGGTGCCCTCAGTACCCACCACCAGGCTCTCCCATCCCCCCACCCCCCTCCCTCCAAGTCCCTCAGTTTGTTTCTGTGTCCAAAGTCTCTGTTGTTTCATTTCTTTCCCTGGATTACCCTACTTCCCATTTACTTTCCTTCTCCTACTGTCCTCTAGGTTACCCCTTATGCACCGCAAGTAAGTGAAACCAAGTGATATCACACATTTCTTTTAAAAATTATTTTTATTATGTTATGTTAGTCACCATAGAAATTATCCTTTTTTCCACAAATCTTTTAAAACCCTCTTTTTCACATTTAGAGTTTGTCCTGAGTATTCCCTCTTTAAGGAACCAGCCTCGCTTTAGGATAAAGTAACTTTTGTTCCAACAAAAATGTATTTTTATTCCTCATACTTCCTTTTTTTAACCAAAACACACATCTTACTTTCCTTGTATAAAACGTTGTTTCCCTTATTAGATTGTTCTTAACCCTTAGGAACATTAAGTAAACACTTGTGAACTGTTTGTTGTACAGAGTTCCTTAGTTGGCAAATTGATACATTTTATAACTTTGAGAAATGTACCTTCTCAAAATAAAATCTCTTAATAAAGCACAAAACTTGTTTGATGACAGACCCATTTATCTTGAGTTTCTATGTGATAAAGAAGCCAAAAATAGATAAAGCTATGCTCAGTAGTTACTATATCATTATTTTATCTTATTTGGAAATTATCTAGATATTTAATGAATTTAACTTGATTTGTCACAACATAACTCAGCAAAATTTTAACAGGTTATCAAAAATATTTAGCAAACTATCTAAAAGTTTACCTAAATTAAAATATATATATTTCACACCTAATTAATTTGCTTGTTTTAACAGTTATGCTTATATTACCCCCCCCAAAAAAACATGAGACATTAAACTCAGTCATTTTCCTGAGCCAGATTAAAAAAAAAATTCTGTTACGGAGATTACATTAACTTACCTGACTTTTAGTATACCCAGGCAGAATATGTTTTAATTTTAATGCTGATAACTCTAAAGACGTATCTATTTTTTTATATTATTTTATTTTTTCAGTGTTCCAAGATTCACCGTTTATGCCCCACACCCAGTGCTCCATGCAACACGTGCCCCCAGTACCCACCACCAGGCTCTCCCATCCTCCACCCCAACCCCTCCAAGACCCTCAGTCTGTCTTTGAGTCCAAAGTCTCTAATATTTCATCTCCCTTCCCAAATTACCCTACTTCCCATTTCCCTTCCTTCTCCTACTGTCCTCTATTTTACACTTTATGCACCACAAGTAAGTGAAAACATGTGATACTTGACTTTCTCTACTGGGCTTATTTCACTCAGCATAATCTCTTCCAATCTAGCCCATGTTGCTACAAAAGTTGGATATTCATCCTTTCTGATGGAGGCATAGTATTCCACTGTATATATGTACCACATCTTCTTTATCCATTCATCCTTTGAAAGGCACTTTGGCTCTTTCCACAGTTTGGTGATTGTGGCCATTGCTGCAATGAACATTGGGGTACATGTGGCCCTTCTTTTCACTACATCTATATATTTGAGGTAAATACCCAGTAGTGCAATTTCAGGGTCATAGGGTAGCTCTATTTTTAATTTTTAAGATGTCTCCACACTGTTTTCCAAAGCAGCTGCACCAACTTGCATTCCCACCAACAGTGTAAAAGGGTTCCCCTTTCTCTGCAGCCTCTCCAACACTTGTTTCCTGTCTTGTTAATTTTGGCCATTCTGACTGGTGTAAGGTAGGATCTCAGTGTGGTTTTGATTTGAATTTCCCTGATAGCTAGTGATGATGAACATTTTTTCATGAAGACATATCTATTTTAATTAAACCAAGAAATATTTTCCCTTAGTACATGAACTTGAACAAAATTGTTAATTTTATCTTTCTAAGAATTTTAGAATGTGCAATATATACAAGTGCTTGCTTTTAAATCAACTAAAAAGAGTTATTTGACAAGCTAATTTTAGCAATACAACCTGGAGGTAAAAAAATGCCTCACATTTACAACATATACATATATGTACAGCATTTTACATACACTCACACATGCAAAGACAGATGTAAAGTCCTTATATTTACTAATATTTTTAAAGAAGATTATTAAGATTTGGATTTTTCCCTGGAATTCATCTTAGGAGAGTAATATTAGAGTTTGGTAACAAGAGCCCTTTTAGCAGTTTGTATTTCAAAAAGGCTCTTTCCCTTTTTCCCCCTTTAGTTTCACGAGATCGTGGATTGTTTTTACATTTATTTTTTAATAATTTATTTTGTTTTTTCAGTGTTCCAAGATTCATTGTTTATACCCCACACCCAAGTGCTCCATGCAATTCATGCCCTCAATACCCATCACCAGGCTCAAAGACATAATAACATATATAATTTTAATGGACAGAAAGAATTAAATTCTTCCAAGAAAAATTTTGGTTTCTTAAAGCCAATAATTAACAAGACATTTAAGAAAATGGGGGAAGTTAAGGGATTCATAAAGGAATGGGCGAACTTTGATTTTGCCTTTAGAGCTGCATCTCTGGTTTTGTAAAGATTTGTAAGATAAAGAAAGTTGCTTTCATCCCCCCAAAGAACTGGGTAACTTAAATGGCACTTAAACTTAAACTTAAACTTAAATAGTTGAATAGATGGAACAACTACATTACCCTCAATTTGCTTTTACCCTCTGGCTACATAGTTCTAATTTTAAATATTTCTAGCAGATTGAATAACCCCTCTTTGGTGTAAGATGGGTCCTCAAAGAGGTTACAGAGGATATTACCTCCCCCAAACCCACAGTCACTCCCAATGATAGCCAAATGAAAGAACCAACAGCCTGCATATCCTAGGCAGGCAGAAAGCCAAGTCACACAAACAAACAAGCAAGAAAATAGCTATCTCTGGGAAAGGATCAATAATACACAGGTCTGGATTTGGAAAGGAAGGGGCAGTATGAAATTTTATTTTCCTCTCAACTGTGCACTACAGTGCCACAAGGATTTGGAAGAACAAATTCTGGTAAGAATTTACACTGTTTGCTGCCTTCAGCCAATTTTTCTAAAATCCCCTTTGCAGGCTCTGGTATTTTTCAGTTTCCTCTTGACTATTTAAGAAGATAACATAACACTTGACCAGAAAATCCTTCAGTTTTGACAATAATGTGAATTGCCCATATGGGGACCCTCTTTTGAAAGTAGACATGGAGGTGTCTATAAGGGAAGTAACTTGGAAGTCATTGTTTTACAGTGTGTAGCCTTTTTAGAGGGGAAAACACTAGAGGATCACTAGGATCAATACTCAAAGGATAGGAGAAGTAGGAATTTGTCATTCATATAGTCTTTTGGTTTAGGTGCCTCTTATATCTTTAATTTTTCATTAGCTTTTTCAATGAATCATTTATGAAAGTATTTTAAAATTTTGAAAACTTTTGGAGGACTCTACTTGTCATTCTGTTTAATTTGGGGACCCTTGTTTTTAACTGAACTTCTAAAGTGATCTTACTTAATTAGAGCATTCCAAATCATGGTTATTTTATTTCTAAGTTATAATTCTCCTGAGGGCTGGGAACACCTTTGTAGGAGGCTGGCCACACCTTGGTAGGATGCTGGCCACAAATTAAGTTAACCCATTTTTTTAATTCAAGCATAATTAACATGCAATGTTATATTAGTTTCAGTTGTACGATATATCAATTCACCAATTCTATGTGTTGCTCAGTGTTCATCACCATAAATGCATTCTTAGTCTCCTTCACATATTTCACATGCACCCACCATCCTACTAACTGGCAACTATGGCAACTACCACTCTGATCTCTATATTTAAGAGTCTTTTTTTGTTTCTTTTTTTTCCTTTACATCTTTGTTTTGTTTCTTAATTCCACATATGAGTAAAATTATATGGTATTGGTCATTTCCTGACTTATTTCACTTAGCATTTTACCCACAAGATCCATCCATGTTGTTGTAAATGACAACATTTCATTCTTTTTTTATGGATGAGTAATATTTCATTGCATATATACATACCAACTTTCTTTATCCATTCATCAGTGGATGGACACTTGGGTTGCTTCCATATCTTAGCTATTGTAAATAAAACTGCAATACACATAGGAGTGTATATATATTTTCAAATAAATGTTTACATTTTCTTTGAGTAAACACCCAGTAGTGGAATTACTGGCTTATATGGAAATTCTATTCTTAATATTGAGGGAGCTCCATACTGTTTTCCACAGTGGAGGCACTTACTTTAATTCCCAAGAAGAGAACTCAAGGATATTTTTCATCCACATTCTCACCAACACTTGTTATTGACTTACTATCTTCATTTTTTTCATTTTAGCCAATCTGACAGGTGTGAAGTATTAGTTATTATTGTTTTGATTTATAATTCCTTAATGATTAGTGATGTTGAACATTTTCCTATTTGTATTCTGGTCATCTGTATGTCCTTTTTGAAAAAAAATTATTCATGTCCTCTGCTCATTTTTTAATTTGACTGCTTGACTTTGTTGGTCTCAAGTGCCATGTTCTTTATATATTTTGGATAATAACCACTATCAGATCCATTATTTGCAGATATCTTCTCACATTCAGCAGATTGCCTTTTGCTGTGCAATTTTTTTTTTATTTTTTCTGTAGTTCCAATGCTTTATTTTTTTTAAAAATATTTTATTTATTTGACAGAGAGAAACACAGTCAGAGAGGGAACACAAGCAGCAGGAATGAGAGAGGGAGAAGCAGGTTTCCCGCCGAGCAGGCAGCCCAATGCAGGGCTTGATCCCAGGACTCTGGAATCATGAACTGAGCTGAAGGCAGAGGCTTAATCACTGAGTAACCCAGGCACGCCTATAGTTCCAATGCTTTAATTTTGCTTTTGTTGTGCATGTCGGAGGAAACATATATAGAAAAATTTTTATATGGTTCATATCAAAAAGACTGGCAGTACACTATTGTTTTCTTCTAGGAAATTTATGGTTTCTGGTCTCACATTTAGGTCTCTAATCCATTTTGAGTTTCCTTTTGTGTATGGCATAAAAAATTACTCCCGTTTCATTACTTTGAAATAGCTGTTTAGTTTTTCCAACATCAATTGTTGAAGAGACTGTCTTTTTTCTATTGTACATCTTGCCTCCTTTGCTGCAGATTAGTTAATGATATAACCATGGGTTTATTTCTGTATTCTGTATTCTGTTCCATTGATTTATGCATTTTTGTGCTGGCACCATACTGTTTTCATCACCACAGCTTTGTAGTACATATTCAAATCTGGTATTATGATATCTCTAATTTTCTTTTTCTTTTACAAGATTGAGATAGATTGCTTTGGATAGTATAGATATTGCCAAAATATTGGTTTTCACAGTCCATGAACATAGAATATCTTCCTATTTATTTGTGTCATTTTCAATGTCTTTCATCAATGTTTTATAGTGTTTGGGGTACAGATCTTTCACCTCCTTAGTTAAGTTTATTCCTAAGTATTTCATTCTTTTGTTGCAATTGCCAGTGGGGTTGATTCCCTAGTTTCTTTTACAGCTACCTCATTATTAGTTTATAGAAACACAATAGATTTCTGTATGTGAACGGTGTATCTTTTAACTTTAGTGAATTTCAGTTTCAGTAGTTCCTGGGTGAAATCTTTATGGTTTTCTGTATACAGTATTATGTCATCAGTAAATAGTGAAGGATTTATTTCTTCTTTACAAACTTGGATGTTTTTTTTTTTCCTTTTTTTAGTCCTAGCTGTGGCTAGGACTTCCATTGCTATGTTAATAAAAGTGGAGAGAGTGGACATTTTGTCTTCTCCTAGATATTAGAGGAAAAGCTCTTAGTTTTACAACAACTGAATATGATGTTAGTGGTGGGTTTTTCATATATTGCCTTTATGTTGAAGTAGGTGCCATATAAGCTTATTTTATTAAGAGTTTTTATAATAAATGTATGTTGTGCTTTTTCCAATGTTTTTCAAACATCTATTAAAATGATCATGCTTTGTTTTTCCTTTGTCTTGTTGATATGGTGTATTATGTTGATTGATTTGCAAATATCTATCCACACCTGTATCTCTGGAATAAATTCCACATGATTATGGTGAATGATTTTTTAAATGTATTGTTGAATTTGGTTTCCTAATATTTTGTTGGGGATTTTGGTGTGTGTGCTCATTAGAGATATTGGCCTGTTTATTCTTTTTTGTAAGGATTTTATGTGATTTTGGTATCAGGGTAATGTTTGTCTCAGAGAACAAATTTAGAAGCTTTCTTTCCTCTTCTATTTTTTGGAATATTTTAAGAATAATAGTTATTCTTCTTTAAATGTTTTGCAAAATTTACCTATGAAGCATCTGGTCCTGCACTTTGATTGTTGAGAATTTCTTGATTACTGAATCACTTTAATTGCTAGTCATTGATGTGCTCAAATTTTCAATTTCTTTCTGATTCAGTCTTGAAAGGTTATGTTTCTATGAATTTATCCATTTTCTCTAGGTTGCCCAATTATTTTCCATAGAATTAAAAAAATTCTTTGTATTTCTATGCAAAATATTTAGCATGTAATTTTCCATAATTTTTGTATTTCCATGGTCGCAGTTGTTCTTTCTCCTATTTCATATGTGGTTTTATTTGAGTCCACTGTCCCACTGTTTTTTTGATAGGTCTGTTAAAGGCTTGTAAATTTTGTTGATCTTCTCAAGGAACCAGCTCTTGGTGTCATTGTTCTATTCTATTGTATTTTCAACCTCTATTTTATTTATTTCTGCTCTAACTTTTATTATTTCCTTCCTTTTACTGGTTTTGATCTTTATGTCTTCTTTTTCTAGCTCTGTCAACTGTAAAGCTAAGTTGTTTATTGAACGTGTCTCTTGTTTTTTGAGGTAGGCCCATATTGTTATAATCTTTCCTCTTAGAACAGCTTTTGCTCTAGGAACTACAAGAACTACAGAACACCCATGAAAGAAATTGAAGAAGACACAAAAAGATGGAAGAGCATTCCATGCTCATGGATTGGAAGAATAAACATTATTAAAGTGTTATACTTTCAATGCCATCATGATCAAAATTCCACTGACATTATTTAAAGGCCTGGAACAAACAATCCTAAAATTTATATGGAGCAATCTATACTTTCAACACCATCATGATCAAAATTTCACTGACATTTTTCAAAGTCCAGGAACAAACAATCCTAAAATCTATATGGAACCAGAAAAGACCTTGAATCGCTAAAATAATGTTGAAAAAGAAAAACAAAACTGGGAACATCATGTTGCCTGATTTCAAGCTTCATTACAAAGCTTTAAACCAAGACAGCATGGTACTGACATAAAAACAGACATATAGACCAATGGAAGAGTAGAGAGTCTAGATATGTACCCCCAATTCTATCGGCAAAAAATCTTTGACAAAGCAGGAAAAAATATCCAGTGGGGGGAAAAACAGTCTCTTCAATGAATGGTGCTGGGAAAATTAGACAATTACATATAGAAGAATGAATTTCGACCATTCTCTTAAACCACACACAAAGATAAACTTGAAGTGGATGAAAAACCTCAACATGAAACAGGAAGCTATCAAAATCCTATAGGAGAATATAGGCTGCAACCTCTATGACATCAGCCACATCAACTTCATTCAAGACATGTCTCCAAAGACAAAGGAAACAAAAACTAAAATTAACTTTTGGAACTTCATCAAAATAAAAAGCTTCTGCCCAACAAAGGAAACAGCCAAAAAACAAAGAGACAACCCATGGAATGGGAGAAGGTATTCACAAATAACACGGCAGACAAAGGGCTGATATCCAAGGTCTATAAAGAACTCTTCAAACTCAACAACAACAAAAAATATAATCAAATCAAAAAAAAGGGCAAGAGAAAAAAAAAGGGCAGGAGACATGAAAAGGCACTTCTCCATAGAGATGGCTAACAGACATATGAAAAAGTGTTCATCATCACTAGCTATCAGGGAAATTCAAATAAAAATCACATCGAGATAACACCTACCCTAGTCAGAATGGCAAAAATTAACAGACAGGAGACAATAATTGTCAGAGAGGCTGTGGAGAAAGGGGAACCCTCTTACACTGTTAGTGGGAATGCAAGTTGGTGCAGCCACTTTGGAAAACAGTGTGAAGATTCCTTAAAAAATTAAAAATAGAATTACCCTATGACCCAGCAATTGCACTACTAGGTTAGTTACCCCAAAGATGCAGATGTAGTGAAAAGAAGGGCCATATGTACTCCAATGTTTATTGAAGCAATGGCCACAATCACCAAACTGTGGAAAGAGCCAAAGTGCCCTTCAACAGATGAATGAATAAAGAAGATATGGTACATATATACAATGGGATATTATGCCTCCATCAGAAAGGACAAATATCATACTTTTGTAGCAACATGGACTGGATTGGAGGAGATTATGCTGAGTGAAATAAGCCAAGTAGAGAAAGTCAATTATCATATGGTTTCACTTACTTGTGGAGCATAAGGAGTGACGTGGAGGACAGTAGGAGAAGGAAAAGAAATGTGAATTAGGGCAAATCAGGGAGGGATATGAAACATGAGAGACTTTGGACTCAGAAAAAAACTGAGAGTTTTGGAAGGGAGGGGTTCAGGGAGATAGGCAAGCCTGGTGGTGGGTACTGAGGGCATGTATTGCATGGAGCACTGGGTGTGGGGCATAGGCAATGAATATTGGAACACTGAAAATATAAAATAAAATAAATTATTAAAATAAAGAAAAAAGTAAAGAGAAAGTAAAATATAAGTTAAAAAATAAATAAATAAATAAACAAACAAACAAACAAATAAATAAAAGAATTCAACTGTGGAAAAATTCTTTTTGTCACTACTTTTTGCAATTTTATTATGTATCTTCGTTTGGACCTCCTGAATTGATTTTATTGGAGGTTTTCTGTGAATCCTGGATCTGGATATATGTTTCCTTCTCCAGATTAAGGCAGTTTCAGTTATTATTTCTTTAAATAAATTTTCTCCCATCTTTTCTCTTTTCTCCTGCTGGGATACCTGTAATGCAAATGTTATTACACTTGATGATGTCACTGATTTCCCTTAAACTATTCTCATTTTTTTGTATTATTGTTTTCTTTTTCTTCTGGCTGTTCAGCTGAGTTGTTTCTCATTATTCTATCTTTTGTCTTGTTGACTGATCTGTTCTGTTTCCTCTACTGTACTATTATTCCATCTCCTGTGTTTTTAATTTCAGTATTTGTCTTCATCTCTGATTGGTTATTTACATTTTCTTCTTTTTTGTTGAAGGCCTCACTGAGATCTTCCAGTCTTTTCCTCAAGGCTAGTAAATGTGTTAATGAGCATTATTTTGAATTTTCTATTAGACATCTTTCTTATCTTCATTTTCCTTAGCTCTTTTGCTGTGGTTTTGTCCTGCTCTTTCATATAGGACATATTTTTCTGTGTCGTTTTTCTAACTCTGTGTTTTTTCTATGTATTGGGAAAGCCAACTATGTCTCCTGCTTTTTAAATTACTGGCCTTATGAAGATGAGGTCCTGTAGTGCCCTATAGCACAATGTCAACTCTTCACCAGAACAAAGTATGTCATGTTTTTTGTTGTTGTTGTTATTGTTGTTTTACCAATGTGTGTTGCATGTACCCTACTGTAGTGGTTGAGTAGAATTTTCCTTCAGTCCAGTTGGCTGCAATTATTCTCTGTACCTATTTTAGGAAGGATTTGATCCTTGTGCTGTTTAAGGGCCAGCCTGGGGCCTTCTTGGACTTGAGTTGTGTCAGACCAAATGACTGCCCTCAGCCTATTTGCCAGAAGTGTAGCCAGTCACACCAATATATAGGGTGATCTACTTATGTTTTCTCATGAGATGCTTTCATTGGTGGGTGGGGCCTGTAGTCAGAAAAATTTTTGCTCCCATTTTGTCAGTTGATATTGTAGTGAACTCAAACTACAAGTTTCTCCCTTTATCATGCCTCTGTAATGTTTTTGTTGATGGATGGGATTGGCTATCAGTCAGATGTGTGCACCAGCCCATATTGGGGGCTGCAGCCAAACTGGCATTTGTGCTTAGCTTCTTTTTTTCCCCAGCATGAGTCACTTTGGAGTGGTCCTAAAAGTGCATACGGTGTTGGCAAGTTATGTGGAAATTATTCATGCTGATTCTCACAGGTGTCCTTGTATCTTGCCTGGGGGTATGTGGGAGGGATAGAAATGGTGCCTGCCAATTTTTTTTGTCCTCAGAAAAGTCTCCTAAATACCCATGCCCCTTCAGCACAAGTTCTGAAATTAGTAAATAAATTTCCTTCCCATATACCCCAGGTACTCTTCAAACTGCTGTTCCATGATGTATTTTGGGAGGGTTGTTTGTTGTGCTATATCTTGTGGTGGCTTGGCTTCTTATCAATTTACATCTATCCCAGAGCCAAACTTCCTAATTTTTAAAGTACTAGATTTAAGTCTCATGGATTGTAAAAACTCATGAAATTAAGTCCTACTGGTTTTCAAAGTGAAATGTTATGGACTTGTCCTCCCAGTGCAGGTCCCCCATGTTTGGGGTGCCTAGTGTGGGGTCTATTCCTCTCTCTCCTGTTGTTTCCCTCCTATTTGTTTTAATCTCCTCAGAAATTTGATCCTCCAGAGAAAGACAATTATCATATGATCTCTCTGATATGAGGAATTTAAGAGGCAGTGTGGGGGGTAGTGGACTTTAGGGAGGGAAAAATGAAACAAGATGGGACTGGGTATGGAGACAACCATAAGAGACTTAATCTCAGAAAACAAACTAAGGGTTATTGGAGGGTGTGGGGGAGGGATAGGGTGGCTAGGGTTATGGACATTAGGGAGGGTATGTGCTATGGTGAGTGTTGTGAATTGTGTAAGACTGATGATTCACAGACCTGAACCCCTGATACAAATAATACATTATATGTTAATAAAAAAAGAAGTTCAATTCCTGACTGAGTCTCTGCCCCTCTGCCTTTTTTGATGTGACCTCCTCTCTATGGTTAACTGTAAATAGTCTGTTATACCAGTCTTCAAGTCATTTTCTGGGTTAATTGTACTGATGTGGCTGTTGTATAGGTATATTTGGGACAATGTGAACTTAGGATCCTCCTACTCCACCACCTTAAAAGTTAATTCACACTTTTGTACAGTCATATCTAGGTGCAAATGGAGCATAACTCACATTTATCTGGACTTGTTTTGGGCCTCCCAATTGATAACTAAACCAATTTCCTCAGTACACCAAACAAGCTTAGTAAAATATTACCACTCCTGTTGGATATCTGCAACTTCTGAGACTGTAGTTCTTAGACATAAGATAAACAAGTGTGCTGGAAGGTGGCACACTTAACTCTAGAATTTAAGGAGCCCATTAACTTAATGTTTGGATTTCTTGGATATGAAATAATACTTAAAAGGGATATGTTGCTGGGTTAGGGACTGTGTATGTTTCACAGCATACCTTATTGCATGAAAATTTTCTTGAGGTTGGTAGTTGACCTAGTGTCAATCTAACCCATTCCATGACCACTTTATCCTATCATAAAAGTTGTCTTGCGGTGGTAAGCACTCTAACAGTCTTAAAATGCTTGCCATGTGCCCACTAATTTTGTGTCTTTTTGGCCTCCAAGATCCACATTAGCAGTATCATTTACAATAAACAAGACAAATAAACATGTGTGTTATAATAGATCAGCAGTATCCAAAAGATGTTACTGTGTCCTGGCCTCAAGAAAGACCTGTGTGTACCACCACTAATTCTTGTGGAAACTTGCTAAGGTTTTCCATTTAGGGAATTATAGTCTGAAAGACTAAGAGCTTAGATCCTGGAAGATCTTTCTGCCAGCACAGCTGGGCTCCAGGAAAAAAAACTGCCAGCTCAACTGGGCTTCAGGTAAATATGTCAGGTCAGTTGGCTCTGGGCATAATCATTTGTCAGCTCAAGCTGACCAACCCTGTATCAGAAACTTCAATGCAAAATAGGGCAGAACTCAGAATTGAGAGGAGCTTACCTTCCTATAGCTCTCAGAAATAGTGAGAAAGATAGTGAATATAAAAATTTTGTGGGTACCATGACTGTTTTTCTCATTGTCCTCAAATGTTTTTGAAAGTCGGTTTCAGATCCCACCACTGCCACTGAATTTGTTAAATAATAAAATCTCAACCAAAATTTAAATTTAAAAATTCTAATTGGCTTTATTAATCAATTCATTAGTTGGGCAGCATTTCTTCAATCAAGTAGAGGGGAACTCTAAAAGGCCACAAAAATGAAAGTTTTTTTAAAAGTAGAGAGAGAGTGGAAAAAAGCAAACTGTTAGCAAAGAATCTATTGGTTTAGACAGCATCGTCCTCCAAAAGGGAACAGAAAGGGGTTATCAGTAAATTTCATAATGCTGACCAAGAAATTCTCATGTTGACTGGTTAAAGGTTACATTTCTGGGGGGTTGAAACTCTCATTAAGTATTAAGTCTTAGTTTACTGATTTGAGGTATTAACCTAAATAATGTCATCTGGGGCCTGTGGTGTTCTTTCTTTTTTTAAGTATTGTTTTAATTCAAGTTAGTTAATATACAGTGTTATATTGATTTCAGGTGTACAACATAATGATTCAACAATTCCATACATCAATCACCCTGTGCTCACCTTGACAAGTGCACTCCTTAATCCCCATCATGTATTTCACCCCTACTCTCACTCCCTCTGCTCTGAAAGCTGTCATATTATTCTCATAATTAAGAGTCTGCTTCTTGCTTTGCAGTTTTATCTTTTTAAAAAATAATTTATTTATTTATTTGACAGAAAAAGAGAAAGCACAAGCAGGGGTAGGGGTAGAGGGAGAGGGAGAAGGAAGCTCCCCAGTGAGCAAGGATCGTGCACATGGGGCTAGATCCCAAGACCCTGGGATCATGACCTGAGCTGAAGGCAGATGTTTAACAAACTGAGCTACCCAGGTGCCCCAGTGGTCTTATTTTTCAAAAATGTTGACTTAAGATGTGAGTAGAGGGTAAGAAGATGGCAGAAGGCCAGGAGACCGCATTTAGGTGAGCTCCCTGAAGTGAGCTCAATTCCAGCAAAAAAAACCACTACAGGACCACTGAGAGCACCCATGAAATCAGCCTGAAATGTGATATTTTGCACTTCTGGATCACCACGGGAGACAAAGACCATCTGCAAAAAGGTAGAAACAAGTGAGAGCTACCAGAGGCTTAACCCCAGAGATAGGGGTGTAGGGGAGGAAGCCCACAGAGCTGAACCATTGGAAGCAAATACCTCAGCACTAAAGTGCTCTGTGCTGGGGGAATAAGAGCAGATTCCGGTCTGATTCGGGGTGAGGCAGAGGGAACGCAGCAGAGCCCAGGACAAGGAAACTGTTTTTTTCGCCAGCACTGGAGCAGGAAGCGGGGACCCAGGACCCGCAGGGACAGAGAGTGCCCTGTGAGGGGCGAAGTCAATTTTTCCGTCCCCGCAGCAGGGAGACCGGAATCTGCAGGGAGAGGAAGTGCCCCGCAGCTCCAGGGAACTTAGAGGGGCTGGGGCACAGAGTCTATTCCCCCACTGCTTAAGCCAGAGAAGCAGGGCTTCATGGCACAGGGGATCTCAATGAGAGCGGCAGGCATGGATCCTATTTCCCTGCTGCTTTCTCTCTTTCTCTCCTTTTTTTTTCTCTTTCTTTCTTTCTTTCCTTCTTTTTTCCTCTTGCCTCCGCTGCCTTTCTCTCCCGCTTCTCTCCACCCGGGGAGGCCAGGCATGGACCCCCCCAGGGAAGGCTATTTTACAGACTTTCACGAGACCGGAGGGGCCGGGGGTCCCAGGGCACAGACAAGGTCACCGCATGATCCCAAAGAAGCTGTGGTTTTGAGGTGCGGGAGTGAAGCGACAAGTGGGAGTGTGGGCAGAAATAAATCCAGCATCTGTGCCTGCTTGGCTGTGACAGGATGCCAACTGGGAGACGGGAAAGAGCCTCTCTCTGGGAAGGAGGTCTGGGCGCAGACATCTTGCTCCGACCTGACTTCCTCAGCAGCTGAAAAAGGACTTAAAGAACAACGCTCCTCCACCAGAGAATTGTAACCTGATAACGGTTACCATTGAGACAAGCCTCTAGCAAGGGGGTGGAGAGATGCAGTCCAAGTAGAAAGACACTGAAAACAGCTCCGCAGACCCCGCCCCCAGAAAGCAAGCCAGAAGCTCAGAAGGACAACACTCAAAATGTAAAACCCCAAATCGGGGGGAAAGGCAATTTATTAAACTTCTGGAACTGACTACAAGTACCAAAAGCCCTACACCTTACTGATACAGTTTCCCACCTTATTTGCTTTTTAAAACTTTTTTGTATTTTTACATTTAAAGGTTCCATTTTAAACTTAAAAATACATTCTTACGTTTTCTTCTGCTTTCAATTTTAACCCCCTTTTTATCACAACGTGATACTCAATACAACACCCCATAACATTTTTTTTTTACCTTGAAATTTTTTCAAACACACTCCTGTATTTTCTGCTCTTGTTGGTGCCTCTTGTTTCCCTGTTTGTTTTCTCTGTTTTTGCCTTTCTTCTCTCCTCTTTCCTTTATTCTCTCTTTTACATATACATGTAGTCATAAGCTTAAAGTCAATCCCACATCCCTATTCAATACTACCCCTATATACAACCAGTTCTAATCTCTCTATATGTTTAGAAAGTGGGGTCCTCCAACAAAATTAACAAGACGAACTCCGGAGCGTCTGAAACGCATTCCTGCCCACAAGGAGGAGTGTCTGCCTTCACCTTCCCACTCTAGTCTGTCAGTGTTTCTTTGTAATTTTCTTTGCTTCTGTATTATATAAATGCTGGTCTTGGGGGTCATATAGATTGGGCTTCGCTTTTTGATCTCTTCATTTACACTTGATAGCCTTTTTCTCTACCCTGTAAAAGTTTTATACCATATAAATTCTACCACCGGGCCTCACTCTGGCAGGGGTTTCTTTCCTTGCTTCCTTTCTTCCGTTTTCTTCTTTCTTTCTCCTCCCTTTTCAGTGGTGAGTTATGGTTGCCGCAAAACCTTCCAGGGACCAATTAACCTAGATAGTGGCTGATATATTTAGCTATACACCCCCTCAATCACTTCTCGCCACAATGACTCAGAGGAGGAACATCCAACAGAAGAGGAACGCAGAGACAGCAACCTCAGTCACAGTATTACTGGAAAGGAACATAAACAATATGACAGAAATGGAATTCAGAGCAGCAATCGTCCAAGCAATGGCTAATTTAGAAAAGAACATTAGTCTCAAAGTGGAAGCCATAGTAATAGAAGTGAAAGCTGAGGTTAGAAAGGCTATAGATGATATGCAATCTAATTTAAATATGCTAACAGCCAGAGTAAGTGAAGCTGAAGATCGTATCAGTGATTTAGAAGACAGATGGATTAAGAAGGATGAGCAAGAGAAGTCTTGAAGCAAACAGCTAAAATCCCAAGAAAACAGAATAAGGGAAAGGAATGATGCCATGAAACGCTCCAATATCAAAATTATTGGAATCCCCGAAGGAGTTGAGAGAGAGAGAAGCGTAGAATATATTGTTGAACAAATCATGGATGAAAATTTCCCAAATCTGGGGAATAAAACAAGTGTTCATGTCCTAGAGGCAGAGAGGACACGTCCCAAGATCAATGAAGCCAGAAAACCCTCCAGGAATATAATAGTAAAATTCTTGAATCATAAAACCAAAGAATATGTCTTAAGAGCAGCTAGGAAAAAGAGATCCCTTACCTATAGAGGGAGGACCATCAGAATAATGTCAGGCCTTTCCACAAAAACTTGGCAAGCCAGAAAGGGCTGGCAAGACATATTCAGGAAGTTACATGACAACAATATGCAACCAAGGATAATGTATCCAGCAAGGTTGACCTTCAAAATGGAAGGAGAAATAAAGAGCTTCCAAGACCGCCAAGGTCAAAAAGATTATGCAACCACCAAGCCAGCACTACAAGAAATGCTAAGAGGGGTTCTATAGAAGAGAAACAAACCCAAGAGCGACACAGAACAGAAATTTACAGAGGTAATCTATAGAAACATGAACTCTATAGGCAACATGATGTTAATACAAACATATCTATCAATAATCACTCTCAATGTGAATGGCCTAAATGCTCCAATAAAAAGACACAGGCTTGCAGACTGGATAAAACGACAGGACCCATCCATATGCTGTTTACAAGAGACTCACCTTGAATCTAAAGACACTTCCAGATTGAAAGTCTGAATGTGCGGGGGATGGAAGACCATCTTTCATGCCAATGGACCCCAAAAGAAAGCCAGGGTAGTGATTCTCATATCAGACAAATTGGATTTTAGTCTAAAGACAGTCAGAGACACAGAAAGACACTACATCATTCTTAAAGGGTCTATACATCAAGAAGATCTAATAATTGTAAATATTTATGCCCCCAATATGGGGGCAGCCAACTACATAAGCCAACTGTTAAACAAAATAAAGAATTATATTGATGCAAATACATTAATTGTAGGAGATCTTAACACACCACTCTCAGCGATGCACAGATCATCTAAACAGAAAATCAACAAAGAAACAAGAGCCTTGAATGACACATTGGACCAGATGGATCTCATAGATATATTCAGAACATTCCACCCTAAAACAGCAGAATACTCATTCTTCTCAAGTGTAAATGGAAATTTCTCCAGAATAGATCGCATACTAGGTCACAAATCAGGGCTCAACCGATACCAGAAGATGGAAATTATTCGCTGCATATTCTCTGACCACAATGCTGTGAATCTGGAACTCAACCACCATAAAAAGTTCAGGAAAAAATCAAACACTTGGAACCTAAAGATTATCTTGCTCAAGAATATGTGGATCAACCAAGAAATCAAAGAAGAACTGAAACACTTCATGGAAACCAATGAGAATGAAGATACATCGATCCAAAACCTATGGGATACAGCAAAGGCAGTACTAAGGGGGAAATTCATAGCCATACAAGCCTCACTCAAAAAAATTGAAAAATTCCGAATACACCAACTCTCATTACACCTTATATAACTGGAAAATCAACAAAAAATTAAACTAACCCCCCCACACAAGGCGGGAAATAATAAGGATTAGAGCAGAGATGAATGAATTAGAAACTAGAGATACAGTAGAACGCATCAAGGAAACTAGAAGCTGGTTCGTTGAAAGAATTAATAAAATCGATAAACCATTGGCCAATCTAATCCAAAAGAAAAGGGAGAAGGCCCAAATTAATAAAATCATGAATGAAAGGGGAGAAATCACGACTAACACTAAGGAAATAGAAACAATCATCGAAAACTACTATCAGCAATTATATGCCAATGTGTTTAACAACCTAGAAGAGATGGATACATTCCTAGAAACCTATAAACTACTAAGACTGAAACAGGAAGACACTGACAATTTCTATAGACCTATATCTAGTAATGAGATTGAAGCAGTGATCAAAAACCTCCCCAAAAACAAGAGTCCAGGCCCAGACGAGAAGAAATAACACCCATTATCTTGAAGCTCTTTCAAAAAATAGAAGGGGAAGGAATACTTCCAGACTCTTTCTATGAAGCCAACATCACTCTAATCCCCAAACCAGACAAAGACCCCATAAAAAATGAGAACTTCAGACCAATATCGCTGATGAATACAGATGCCAAGATTCTCAACAAGATCCTTGCTAACAGGATCCAGCAATACATTAAAAAGATTACCCACCATGACCAGGTGGGTTTTATCCCAGGGATGTAGGGGTGGGTCAACACTCGCAAAACAATCAACGTGATAGAACAAATCAATAAGAGAAGAGAGAAAAACCACATGGTACTCTCAATTGATGCAGAAAAGACATTTGGCAAAATACAACATCTGTTCCTGATCAAAACTCTTCAAAGTATAGGGATAGAGGGAACATTTCTCAACCTCATAAAATCTATCTACAAAAAACCCACAGCGAATATCATCCTCAATGGGGAAAAACTGACAGCCTTTCCTCTGAGATCAGGAACAAGGCAAGGATGCCCACTCTCACCACTACTGTTCAACATAGTGTTAGAATTCCTAGCAACAGCAATCAGGCAACAGAAAGAAATAAAAGGTATGCAGATTGGCAAAGAGGAAGTCAAACTCTCTCTCTTTGCAGATTACATGATCCTCTATGTGGAAGACCCAAAAGACTCTACCGCCAAACTACTAGAATTCATACAACAATTCGGTAATGTGGCAGGATACAAAATCAATGCACAGAAATCAGTTGCGTTCTTATACACTAACAATGAAAAAATGTAAAGGGAAATCAGAGAATCCATTCCGTTTACTATAGCACCCAAAGCCATAAGATACTTAGGAATAAACCTAACCAAAGAAGTCAAGGATCTGTACTCGAGGAACTACAGAACACTCATGAAAGAAATTGAAGAAGACACAAAAAGATGGAAGAGCATTCCATGCTCATGGATTGGAAGAATAAACGTTGTCAAAATGTCTATACTGCCCAGAGCAATCTATACTTTCAATGGCATTCCGATCAAAATTCCACCAGCATTCTTCAAAACGTTAGAACAAACAATCCTAAAATTTATATTGAACCAAAAAAGACCCCAAATCACTAAGGAACTGCTGAAGAAGAAAAGCAAAGCTGGGGGCATCTCATTAAGTGACTTCAGGCTTTATTACAAAGCTGTGATTTCCAGGACAGTGTGGTACTTGCACAAAAACAGAGAAATAGACCAATGGAACAGAGTGGAGAGTCCACATATGGACCCACAAATCTATGGGCAAATCATCTTTGACAAAGCAGGAAAAAATATCCCGTGGAAAAAAGACAGTCTCTTCAATAAATGGTGCTGGGAAAATTGGACAGCCTCGTATAGAAGAATGAAACTAGACCATTCTCTTACACCACACACAAAGGCAAACTAGAAATGGATGAAAGACCTCAACGTGAGGCAGGAATCCATCAAAATCCTGGAAGAGAGCATAGGCAGTAACCTCTTTGACATCGGCCACAGCAACTTCTTCCAAGGCACGTCTCCAAAGGCAAAGGAGACAAAAGCGAAAATGAACTTCTGGGACTTCATCAAAATAAAAAGCTCCTGTACAGCAAAGGAAACAGTCAACAAAACAAAGAGGCAACCCACAGAATGGGAGAAGATATTTGCAAATGACACTACAGACAAAGGGCTGGTATCCAAGATCTATAAAGAACTACTCAAACTCAACACCAAAAAAGAAGATGAACACATCAAAAAATGGACAGGAGGCATGAAGAGGCACTTCTCCATAGAATATATACAAGTGGCTAACAGACACATGAAAAAATGTTCAGCGTCACTAGCTATCAGGGAAATTCAAATCAAACCACACTGAGATACCACCTTACTCCAGTTAGAATGGCCAAAATTAACAAGACAGGAAACAACAAGTGTTGGAGGGGCTGCGGAGAAAGGGGAACCCTCTTACACTGTTGGGAATGTAAACTGGTGCAGCCCCTTTGGAAAACAGTGTGGAGATTCTTTAAAATTTAAAAATAGAACTACCCTATGACCCTGCAATTGCACTACTGGGCATTTACCCCAAAGATACAGATTTAGTGAAAAGAAGGGCCATATACACCAATGTTCATCGCTGCAATGACCACAGTCGCCAAACTGTGGAAAGCGCCAAGATGCCCATCAACAGATGAATGGATAAAGAAGATGTGGTACATATATACAATGGAATACTATGCCTCTATCAGAAAGGATGAATATCCAACTTTTGTAGCAACATGGAATGGACTGGAAGAGATTATGCTGAGTGAAATAAGCCAAGTAGAGAAAGTCAAGTATCGCATGGTTTCACTTACTTGCGGTCCATGAGGGGTAACCTGGAGGACAGTGGGAGAAGGAAAGTAAATGGGAAGTAGGGTATTCCAGCAAGAGAAACGAAACAACAGAGACTTTGAACACAGAAACAAACTGAGGGACTTGGAGGGAGGGGAGTGGAGGGATGGGAGAGCCTGGTGGTGGGTACTAGGGGCACCTAATGCAAGGAGCACTGGGTGTGGGGAATTGGGAATGAATCTTGGAACACTGGAAAATAAAAAACTTAAGTGACAATAAAAATGTTCACTTAATTTTCCTAAGAGACTTATGGCACATCTGAATGGCTCAGTCAATTAAGCATCTGCCTTTGGCTCAGGTCATGATCTCAGGGTCCTGAGATCAAGACCCACATTGGGCTTCTTGCTCAGTGGGGAGACTGTTTCTCCCTTCTCCCAAGCCTGCCAGTCCTGCTGCTTGTGCATTCTTTCTTCCTTTCTCTCTCTCTTACAAATAAATAAAATAGTTTTAAAAAATTTCCTATGATACTTCTAATGTCAGTATATTAACTATGGGGATATACATACAATAAAAATTACCACTTTAATAATTTTAACTGTTCAAATTAAACAGTTCAATTACCTAAAGTACATTCACACTGTTTTGCAACTATTATCGCTATCCATTTCAGATTTTTTAAAAACCATTCTATATTGATAGACTATATCCATTAGACTGTAACCATCCATCCATTCCCATCTTCTTCAAACCTTGGTAAGCACTATTCTACTTTCTGTCTCTATTAATTTGACTACTCAAAGTACCTTATATAACTGGAAGCACACAGTATTTGTCCTTTTGGATCTGGCTTATTTCACTTAGCTTACTTTCTTTGAAGTCAATTTATGTTGTAATATGTATCAGGTTTAATTTCCTTTTAAAACTGTGTATTTAAATAAAAACTGTATATTAAGATATACAACCTGATTATTTAATATACATGTAATCTCACATAGTTAACATTTTTGTGATGAGATTACCTGGAGTCTACACTATTGCCATTGTGCAATATAGTATTATTATGCATAGTCACCATTCTCACACATTAGTTCACCAGACTTGTTGATCCTACATAACTACAGTTTTCAACATATGACAACAGCTCTCCTTTATCCTATCACTCAGTCTCTGGTAACCACCATTTGAATCTGTTTCTGAGTTCAACTTTTTAAAAATTTTACAGAATCTACATATGAGATCATATAGTATCTTACTTTCTCTGTCTTATTTCATTTAGCATACTGTCCTCACAGTTCATCCATGTTGTCACAATGGTAGGATTAACTTCTTTCTAATGGCTTAATAATGTTTCATTGTGTATGTGTTTATATTATATATATAAACTTTATCCATTCATCCGTTTACAGACACTTTAGTTGTTTTTATATCTTTACTATTGTGAATGATCCTGCAAAGAACAGGGAAAGGCAGATATACCTATGAAATACTGATTTAATTTCATTTTGATATATACCCAGAAGAAGGATAGCTGAATTATACGGTAGTTCTATTATTAACTTTTATGGTAATTTTTTACTGAGATATAATTCATGTACAGCACTGTGTAACTTTCAGGTGACAGTATAAAGATTTTACTTACATATATTTTGAAATGATTGCCACAATAAATTAACATCCATCACCTCAATAGTTATTTTTCCCTCTATGACGAAAACTTTTTCTTAAGATTTATTTATTTGACACAGACAGAGAGATCACAAGTAGGCAGAGAGGCAGACAGAGAGAGAGAAGGAAGCAGGCTCCCTGCCAAGCAGAGAGCCCAATGAAGGCCTCGATCCCAGGACCTTGAGATCATGACCTCAGCCGAAAGCAGAGGCACCCTATGATGAAAACTTTTAAGACTTAGTGTCTTACTCTCTTCAAATATACATAAAAGTGATACTATAGTTACCCTGTTGCTTTTACTCAGGATTGTTTTGACTTTTTGTCTTTTGTGGTTCCATATGAATTTCTGGATTTAAAATAAATATTGCTGTTAAAAATGCCAATGGAATTTAGTAGAGATTGTTTTGATCTGTAGATTGCTTTGAGTAATATGGACATTTTAACAATTCTAATTCATGAACACAGGATTACTTTGCATGTTTTGGTGTGTCCTAATCAATTTCTTTATTCAGCATTTTATAACTGTCAGGATACAAACCTCTTATTTTCTTGGTTAAATTCATTTCTATTTTATTGTATTTTTGCTGTTATAAATAGAGTTGTTGCCATAATTTCTTTTTAAGATACTTTGTGGTTGCTGTATAGAAATACAACTGAATTTTCTATGTTGATTTGTATCCTGCAAATTTACTGCATTTGTTTTTTTTTAGTTATAAAAGTTTTCCTGTCTATGGGATCATGTCATCTGCAAACAGAGACAATTTCACCTCTTCCTTTCTTATTTGAATGCTATTTATTTATATTTCATTCTTAATTGCTCTGGATGAGACATCTAGTACTATATTAAATAGAAATAGTGAAAGTTGGGATTCATGTCTTTTTCTTTGTCATCGGCAGAAAAGCTTTAATTTTGTTCATTATTTTCTGGGTTTTTTTTCTAGATACTTTGTTTTTTTTTCCCCTCTGCCTGTCTTTGAGATTTAATGTTTGTTTTTTCTAGTAGTGTGCTTTGATAGATTTCTCTTTATGTTGTTTATATTTTGTTTTGTTTTTTATAATCTGGGGTTAAAATGAAGCTTACCTAAAACATCTTATATTAATGAGATTAATAACTTTAAGCTAATAACAAATTAAAACCAACAATATACAAAAACTCTACACTTGAAATCCTCCCCTCACATTTTATATATTGATGTCACAATTTACATTTTATATATGTGTATACATTAAAAATATTACAGCTGTAGTTATTTTTATACTTTTGTGCTTTAAATTTTATAGGAGAAATATTATATACTCACCACACTACAATGTTAGAATATTCTGAATTTGACAATATTCATTGTCAATATTCATACCTCTATAATGAGTTTTATACCTTAAATTTTTTTCATGTTAGCATCTTTTTATTTCATCTTGAAAAACTTCCTTCTGCATTTCTTGTAAGGCAAGTCTGGTGATGACAGCTCTCACATCTTTTGTTTTGGAAAGTGATCATCTCTCCTTTTTCAAAGACAGCCTTGGCAGCTACAGTTTTCTTGGTTGGCAGGGTTTTGTTTGTTGATCAGCAATACTTCATAATTTTCTTGTCTGCAAGAACTATGTTAAGAAATCCACTGATAATAACATTTCCTTTTACAGAATGGGGGAATTTTTCTGTCTTATTTATTTAAATAAGTTTTCTGCCCTATTTATTTTTTCTGGGAAAAAGAGTGGGACTCCCATAATGCATACATTTTTTCTCTTTTTGTATTATCTTATAAGACACATAGGCTTTCTTCATTTTTCATTATTATTATCTTTTCTTTTTGTTCTTCTTACCAGGTAATTTAAAATTACCTGTCTTCAACTTCACTGGTTTTGTCTTCTGCTTGATTAACTCTTTTGTTGAAATTCTCCATGAAATTTTTCAGTTCAGTCATTTTGTTCTGATTTCAGCCCCGGAATTTGTTTGATTTTTTAATGGTTTTTATCACTTTGATAAGCTTCATATTTTTTCATGTATTGCTTTTCCAATTTCATTTAGTCATGTTTCTATGGTCTCTTGTGGTTCACATAGCTTCTTTAAGATGATTGTTTTGAATTTTTTGTCAAAAAGTTGGTAGATTTCCATGTTTTTAAGGTTGGTTATTGGTGATTTACTAGTCTGTTTTGTTGATGTCATATTTCCTTGATTATTCGTAACCCATGTGGCCTTACATTCATGTCAACACATTTCAAGATGTGGACAACTCTCCTAGGCTTTGTAGACTCACTTTTGTAGGCAAAGCCCTTTACCAGTCAACCTAACCAGAGATTTTGTATGGTCTTCTTATAATGTCTATTGGTGGACTTGCTGCTAGAGTCCTTGGGCCAGCCAGTATGGTGCCTGGGTCAGCAAATAGCCAAGTCTGGTCTTGAGAGTCAATCTTGGAGCCAGGTTCCACTGGAGCAGTCCTATCATTTGGGGCCATTGGTGAGCCTGGTACTTGAGTCTGTGATATTGGGCCCGGGACTTAAATCTGCATGGGCAGGTCTGGATTCTTTGTCCATTAAAGTTAACTCAGAACCAAAGATTAGTGGAGATGACCTGCCAATTGGGTGTGTGGCGGCATCCCTGTTAGCTGGATCCACAAGGGTGGACCTGGAACTTGGATCTATAGGGGCGGACCTGGTCCCATGGTCCACTGGGAGCACATTTGCTGCCTTTATTCATAGGGTCAGTCCTGATGTCTAGGACTTTGGTGTTGATCCAGAAGCCTGGGACAGTAGAGATAGACCAAACACTGTGCCAGTCTGGTGTTGGGATAGACCTTGCTCTTTTGTCCATGGGAGAAATCCTGAGGCATAATCCTGGGGGCTACTGGAGTATTCCTGAAGACTAATTCTCCTGGAAACGTGTTCTATAGGAGATACAGGTGTGGGATAGGGGCCTGGAGATATGAAGCTTGCTTTGAAGGATCTGTGTGTAGTGACCTTGTGCTTGGTGTCACAGGGGCTGGTCTGATGCTGGAATAAGAATGAAACCTAGGACTCCAGGGACAGGTCTGGAGCCCTGGTCCAGAGGTGCCAGCTTGAAGCCTAGTTTCTTGGAAAATGGGCTGGCATTAGGTCAGACCATCAGGTGCCTGGGTTTATGGGGCCAAACCTGGACACTCTGATTTCTAGAATGCCATACTTTTAATCTCTTCTTGTACATAAAAGAAAACTTTGCAAAATAAAATGGTAGAAGCATAAACCTAAACATGTGCTGGCCTCCATAGCTAGATATATGTCTAAGAGCTAGAATAATAAGGGGCTAATGTAAAGGAAAAGTGATGAAACTTCTCAATGACAATATTCAGACATGACTCCCTAGATGTTTATAAGCATAAAACACTATTTCTATAGACTGGTATGAAAATGGTAATATGAACATAAAAATCATAACTCACTTAATAGATAACTGATAAAACAACAGTAGCAAAACATATTTGGTAATTAGAGCATCTAGATAAATTAAGTGAATGGCAACAATGTTATAAGAAATAAGGAAGAGAAATTAAGACTATTCTGTTATAAGGTGTTTGAGCTATTGGTGAAAGGGACTAGTGTTATTTGAAAAAAAAATAGTTTTAAATATATACCTGGTGGTGGGTACTGAGGACACCTATTGCATAGAGCACTGGGTGTGGGGAATGGGGAATGAATCTTGGAACACTGAAAAAAAATTTAAGTAACAATAAAAATAAATAAATTAATTTAAAAAAATTAATGGAAAATCTGATTAAATTTGAATAATAAAGCTTCTTTAATAATATTGTAAAAAATATATACGGAAAACTCTAGAGAACATTTCTACACAAAGAAAAAGGAAAAAAAGAATTATAATTGACATACTGAGAAGAAATACCATTGTATTACACAAAAAGCTCAATTAAAATCGGAGAGGGGCACCTAGGTGGCTCAGTTGGTTAGGCATCTGACTCTTGATTTCAGCTCAGGTCATGATATCAGGGTTATGGGACTGAGACCTATACTGAGCTCTACACTCGCTACAGAGTCTACTTAGGTTTTTCTCTCTTCCTCTCCCTCCAACCCTCTCCCTTCTCAAATAAATAAATAATAAATAAATAAATAAATAAATAAATAAATAAATCTTTTTTAAAAATAAAAAATGAAACCAGAGAAAGCAAAAAAGTGGAAGACTGTAAAAGAAGTAAAGAAAAAGGGAACAGATAGAAAACAGCAAGAAATATGGGGGATATTAAGCCAATATCAATGACTTTGAATGTCAGTGGTCTAAATACCTCAATTAAAAGACAGAGAGTAGAGTTTGGGGCAGTGGTTAGCTCAGCAGAAGTTTAGCAGTTGAGGAACACCTCTTACTGGCCCTGGCCCTCTTGCAAGAAATAACAGGTTTTTCTTGGAGTTGTAGCTGTATTCCCACGCTGCAACAGCTGACTAGGGCCCACACTGAGGCAGAGAGAGAGAGAGAGAGAGCCCAAGCAGGAGGAGCAGCAGGAAGAGGGATAAGGAGAAGCAAGCTCCCCATTGAGCAGAGAGAACTGTGTGGGGCTTGATCCCAGGACCTTGAGATCATGACCTGAGCCAAAAGGAGATGCATACTCTACTGAGCCACTCAGTGGCGACTTCTGATTGTTCCAAAACCTTTCAACGAACAACTCTCCTGGATTGTCATTGATATATTGAGCTATGCATACCCTCAACCACACCTCACCAAAATGACTCAAAGGAGGAACACCCAACAGAAGTAAAAAGCAGAGTCTGCAACCCCTGTCACAGAACTACTGTATATGAACACAAACAATATGACAGAAATGGAATTAGGGTAGCAATTATCCAAGCAATGGCTAATTGGAAAAGAACATTAGTGGCAAGATAGAAGCTCTAAGGGCAGAAGTGAAAGCCAATTTGGCAGAGGTTAAAAATGTTATCACAGACGGGTGCCTGGGTGGCTCAGTTGGTTAAGCAACTGACTTGGGCTCAGGACATGATTCTGGAATCCTGGTATTGAGGCCTGTGTCTCCCTCTCTCACTCCCCAAGCTTGTGTTTCCTCTCTAGCTGTGTTTCTCTGTGTCAAATAAATAAATAAAATTCTTTTTAAAATGCTATCAGGTAGTAACAATAAAAAAAAAAAAAAAAAAAAAAAAAAAAAAAAAAAAAAAAAAAAAAAAAAAAAAAAAAAAAAAAAAAAAATGCTATCAGGGAGATCCAATCTAATATAAATACCCTAACAGCTAGAGTAAGTGAAGCAGAAGATCACATTAGTGATCTAGAAGACAGACTGACTGAGAAGGAGGAGCAGGAGAAGTCTTGGAAAAACAGCTAAAATGCTATGAAAATAGAATTAGGGAAATAATTGATGCCATGAAACACTCCAATATCAGAATTATTGGAATCAATGAGGGAGTTGAGAAAGAAGGCTAGAAATAGAGTTGAACAAATCCTGCACGAAAATTTCCCTAATCTGGAGAATGAAACAGAGGCAGTTGTCCTTTAGAGGCAGAAAGGACAACTCCCAAGATCAATGAGGCTAAAAAAACATCCAGGCACATAATTGTAAAATTCATGAATTATGAATTGAAAGAATGTGTCTTAAGGGCAGCTAAGGGGAAGAGATCCCTTACTTACAAGGGGAGGAGCATCTAGATAATGTCAAGCCTGTCCACAGAAACCTGGAAAACCCGAAAGGGTTGGCAAGACATATTCAGAAAATAAAATGAAAAGATATATATACAACAAAGGATAATGAACTCAGCAAGGCTGATTTTCAAATTGAAAGGAGAGTTAAAGAGCTACCAGGACCAGCAAGGTCTAAAAGATTATGCAACAACCAAGCCAGCACTACAAGAAATATATAAGGTTCTATAAAAGAGGAACAAACCCAAGAGTGACACAGAACAGAAATTTACAGAGGCTATCTATAGAAAAAAGAAATTCACAAGCAACATAGTGTCAATAAAGACGAATCTATCAATAATCACTCTCAACGTGAATGGCCTAAATGCACAAATAAAATGGCACAGGGTTTCAGACTGGATAAAACGACAAGATGCATCCATATGCTCTCTACAAGAGACACATTTTGGCACTTCCAGACTGAAAGTGAGGGGATGGAGGATCATAATTCTTGCCAATGGACCTCAAAAAAAAGCTGGGGTAGAGAGTCTCATATCAGACAAATTAGATTTTAATCTAAAGACTGTAGTCAGAGATACAGAAGGACACTACATCATTCTTAAAGGGACAATACATGAAGAAGAAAAAACAATTGTAAATATTTATGCACCCCAACATGGGAGCAGCTAACTACTAAGCCAACTGTTAAGCAAAATAGTGATATGGCTACAAATACATTAATTGTAGGAGATATTAACACACCACTCTCAGCAATGGACAGATCATCTAAACAGAAAATCAACAAAGAAACAAGAGCTTTGAATGACACATTGGAACAGATGGATCTCATAGATAAATAAAATATTTTTTAAAAAAGAAAGAAAAGGGAGAGGACCTAAATTAATAAAATAATGAACGAAAGGGGAGATATCATGACTAACACCAAGGAAATAGAAACAACCATCAGAAATTACTACCAACAGTTATATATCAGTACGTTAAACAACCTAGAAGATATGGATGCATTCCTGGAAACCTATAAACTTCCAAGACTGAAATAGGAGGAAATTGACAATTTGAATAGAACAATATCTAGTAACAAGATTGAAAAATCTCCCCAAAAACAAGAGCCCAGGACCAGATGGATTCCCTGGGGAATTCTACCAAACATTCAAAGAAGAAATAACACCTATTCTCCTGAAGCTGTTTCAAAAAATAGAAACAGAAGGAAAACTTCCAGACTCATTCTATGAAGTCATCATTACATTAATCCCCAAACCAGACAAAGACACCATCAAAAAGGAGAATTTCAGAACAATATCCCTGATGAATATGGGTGTAAGGATTCTTAACAAGATCCTAGCTAATAGGATCCAACAGTACATTAAAAAGAATCCACCACGACCAGGTGGGATTTATCCCTGGCATGCAAGGGTGATTCGACATTCACAAGTTATTCATTGTGATAGAACAAATCAAGAAGAGAAGAGAGAAGAACCACATGGTCTTCTGAATTGATACAGAAAAAAGCATTTCACAAAATACAGCATCCATTCCTGATTAAAATTCTTTAAAGTATAGGAATAAAGGGAATGTTCCTCCAACTCCTAAACTCCATCTACAAAAAAACCACAGCAAATAACATTCTCAATAGGGAAAAACTGACAGCTTTCCTATTGAAATGAGGGACAAGAACTAGAATGCCACTCTCGTCCCTATTGTTCAACATAGTGTTAGAAGTCCTAACAACAGCAATCAGAGAACAAAAAGAAGTAAAATGTATTCAAATTGGCAAGGAAGAAGTCAAACTCTCTTTGCAGATGAAATAATAATTTATGTGGAAAACCCAAAAGACTTTACCCCCAAATTACTAGAAATCATACAACAATTCAATAATGAGGCAGAATACAAAACAAATGCACAGAAATCAGTTGTGTTCTTAAACACTAACAATGAAAATATAAAAAGAAATCAAAGATTGATTCCATTTACTATAGCACTGAAAACCATAAGATACCTTGCAATAAACCTAACCAAAGAAGTTAAGGATCTGTACTCGACTACAGAACACTCATGAAAGAAATTGAAGAAGACACAAAAAGATGTAATAGCATTCCAGGCTCATGGATCAGAAGGATTAAACATTGTTAAAATGTCTATACTGCCCAGAGCAATCTACACTTTCAATGCCATTCCAATCAAAATTCCAGCAACATGTTTCAAAGTGCTGGAACAAACAACCCTAAAATTTACATGGAACCAGAAAAGACCCTAAATTGCTAAAGTAATGTTGTAAAAAAAAAAAAAAGAGCTGGAGGCATCACGTTGCCTGATTTCAAGCCTCATTACAAAGCTGTGATCATCAAGACAGCATGGTACTGGCACAAAAAGAGACACATACACCAATGGCACAGAGTAGAGAGTCCAGATATGGACCCGCAACTCTATGTTCAAATAATCTTCGACAAAGCATGAAAACATATCCAGTGGAAAGAAGACAGTCTCTTCCATAAATGGTTCTGGGATAATTGGACAGGTACACATAGAAGAATGAAACTTGACCATTCTCTTACACCACACACAAAGATAAACTCGAAATGGATGAAAGACCTCAACGTGAAACAGGAATCTATCAAAATCCTAGAAGAGAATATAGGCAGCAACCTCTTTGACATCAGCCACATCAACTTCTTTCAACACATATCTCCAAAGGCAAAAGAAACAAAAGTGAAAATGAACTTTTGGGACCTCATCAAAATAAAAAGCTTCTGCACAGCAAACGAAACAGTCAACAAAACAAAGAGGCAATCCACGAAATGAGAGATTTTGCAAATGACAGTACAAAGGGCTGATGTCCAAGATCTATGAAGAACTCCTCAAACTCAGCAGCAAAAAAAGGTAATTACATCAAAAAATGGGCAGGAGACATGAAGAGGCACTTCTCCATAGAAGACATACAAATGGCTTCATGACACATGAAGACACATGAAAAAAATGTTCATCATCACTAGCTATCAGGGAAATTCACATCAAAACCACATTGAGATACCACCTTACACCAGTCAGAATGGCCAGGATTAACAGGACAGGAAACAACAATTGTTGGAGAGGCTGTGGAGAAAGGGGAATCTTTTTACACTATCGGTGGGAATGCAAGTTGGTGCAGCTGCTTTGGAAAAGTGTGGAGATTCCTTTAAAAATTAGAAACAGAGCTACCCTATGACCCTGCAATTGCACGATTGGGTATTTTCCCCAAAGATACAGATGTAGTGAAAAGAAGGGCCATATGTACCCCAATGTTCATAGCAGCAATGGCCACAATTGCCAATTGTTGAAAGAGCCAGGGTACCATTCAACAGATGAATGGATAAAGAAGTTATAGTCCAGACATACAATGGAATATTACACTCCAACAGAAAGGATTAACACCCAAATTTTGTAGCAACATGGACTGGATTGGAGGAGATTATGCTGAGTGAAATGAGCCAAGCAGAGAAAGTCAAGTATCATATGATTTTACTTACATGTGGAACATAAGGAGTTATATAGAGGACAGTGGGAGAAAGAAAGGAAATGGGAAGTTGGGTAAATCGGGGAAGGAGATGAAATATGAGAAACTTTGGACTCAGAAACAAACTGAGAGTCTTGGAGGGGAGGGGTGAAGGGATGGGTGAGCCTCGTGGTGGATACTGAGGGCACATACTGCGTGGAGCACTGGATGTGGGGCATAAACAATGAATCTTGGAACACTGAAAAAATAAGGTAACATAAAATAAAGACAGAGAGTGTTATACCAGATTGGGTAAATCAAGGTAATATGTAAAAAGAAACCAGAACAAACAGTAAAGAAAGATCAATAGAATTCATTTGTGGATTAAAAAAAAAATAAACCAAATTTAGATTGACTAGAGATAAAAGAGATAATATTTTAGTCTTTATTTATTTAAATGAAATTTAAAAGACTATATTACAACAAATACAACATAATTTAAAAAGATAATAAGAGGGGCGCCTGGGTCTCTCAGTTGGTTAAGCAACTGTCTTCAGCTCAGATCATGATCACGGAGACCCGGGATTGAGTCCCACATCGGGCTCCCTGCTCAGCGGGAAGCCTGCTTCTCCCTCTCTCACTCCCCCTGCTTGTGTTCCCTCTCTGGCTGTGTTTCCCTCTGTCAAATAAATAAAATCTTTAAAAAAAGATAATAAGAGACTAGTATGAACATTTACTTTCCAAAAACTGAATAATGTAGTAAAGAGGGATGAATTACAAGAAAGATATAACTTCTGAAGACTGAATCATGAAGAAAGAGAAAATCGGAACAGATGAATAAGACTAAAAGACTGGGTAATCAAAAATCTCCCCAAACCCAGGAATAGATAGCTTCACTGGTAAATTCCACCAATGAATTAACACCAATCCTTCCCAAATTCTTCAAAAAAAAAAAAAAAACCCAGAAGACTATGGAATGGAACAAGTACATTTAATGAGCATAACACTACTCTGTTACAAAAGCCATATGAGGATGTTACAAGAAAAGAAAATTACAGGCCAGAATACCTAATGAATGTATATATGAAAATCCTCAACAAAATATTAGCAAACTGAATTCAACAGCACATTAAATGTCCATGCATTAATATTAAATAGAATTTAACTCTGGTATGAAAGGATGGTTCAACATAAATCAATAAAAATGACATACTAATTAAAATGAAGGATGAGAATCAGATCTTCACAATGGATGTAGAAAAGGCATTTGATAAAACTCAAAATTCTCTTGTAATAAAAATTTTCAACAAATTAGGTATAGATATAATGTACCTCAACATAATAAAGACCATATATGACAAGACAACAAGGAACATCATACTCAAATGGTTCCGTTTTTTAGCTAGGATAAGAAACAATACAAGAGTGCCCACTCTAACCACATTTATTCAACACAGAGGTGAAAAATCTTAGCCAGAGCAATTAGAAATAAAAGCCATGCAAATAGGAAAGAATGAAATAAGATTGTCTCTATTTGAAGGTGACATATATTCTTTTTTTTATTGTTACTTAAATTTTTTCCAGTATTCCAAGATTCACTCCCCATTCCGCACACCCAGTGCTCCATGCTTTAGGTGTCCCCAGTACCCACCACCAGACTCTCTCATCCCTCTACCCCCCTCCCTCCAAGTCCCTCAGTTTGTTTCTGTGTTATTTATAAAATCCTAAAGATTGTCTTAGAACTGGCAAAAGAATTTGGCAAAGATTCAGGATACAGAATAAACATAAAAAGTTAGTTGTTTCTGAACTCTAACAATGAAGTATCTGAAAAAAAATTAATTCATTTTCAAAAGCATCAAAATTAATAAAATAATGAAACCAATTTAACCTGAGGAGAAAGATTTGTGTACTGAAAGCTATAAAAAAATTATAAAAGTGACATTGGTCAATTCTAGGCAAAATGGCAGCAGCGTAGGGAACCTCATTTGATCTGATCCCTTGAATGTAGCTGAGTATATATAAAACCAATCTGAACATACAACAAATTCAACCCGAGATGTATGAAAATGTATCTGGAATTCTAAAAGCAGAGGAATTACTGCTTTTTGCAAAGTGGGGGATAAGGAATTGTGAATCTGTGGGGAAATATTGGAAGATAAATGGGGGGGAGGCAGGGAGCCTCCATAAGCCAGCTACCAGAAAGTGATACAACACCTGAGTGCAAAATCATAACCCTTAGAAATCTCCAGTGAGAGATATTCTTTTCTGAAAGTGGAACAAGGGATGAAAAGAGCAGAATTCTGGTTGGGTCACTGTAGTGTCAAGATTCCAGAATACACAGAAAGAATGGGGGTACCTGATCTGATAGAATGCCCAAGTAGTGAAGCGAGGAAATGCATAATGATCCGTGAGCCCAGAAGGTACTCTAAGCTCCAGTTGCCATAAACCACGATCAGGCTGGTAGAGAGACCTCTCTTTGCTTGAGCAGTAATCAAAAACCTCCCCAAAAATAAGATTCCAGATCCTGGTGGCTTCCCAGGGAAATTCTAACAGACATTTTAAAAATTATTTTATAATCATTTTTTTATATTTTAAATTTATTTTATTTTTTCAGTGTTCCAAGATTCATTGTTTATGCCCCACACCCGGTGCTCCATGCAATACGTGCCCTCAGTACCCATTACCAGGCTCTCCCATTCCACCACGCTGCTCCCTCCAAGTCCCTCAGTTTGTTTCTGAGTCCAAAGTCTCACATGTTTTGTTTCTCTCCCTGAATTACCCTACTTCCCATTTCCTTTCCTTCTCCTACTGTCCTCTATATTACCTCTTATGCACCACAAGTAAGTGAAACCATGTGATAATTGACATTTTCTATTTGGCTTATGTCACTCAGCATAATCTCTTCCAATCCAGTCCATGTTGCTACAAAAGTTGGGTATTCATCCATTCTGATGGAGGCATAGTACTCCATTGTATATATGTACCACATCTTCTTTATCCATTCATCTGTTGAAGGGCACCTTGGTTCTTTCCACAGTTTGGCGATTGTGGCCATTGCTGCTATGAACATTGGGATACACATGGCCCTTCTTTTCACTACATCTGTATCTTTGGGGTAAATGCCCAGTAGTGCAATTGCAGTGTCATAGGATAGCTCTATCTTTAATTTTTTTAAGGAATCTCTACACTGTTTTCCAAAGCAGCTGTACCAACTTGCATTTCCACCAACAGTGTAAGAGGGTTCCCCTTTCTCCGCAGCCTCTCCAACACTTGTTGTTTCCTGTCTTGTTAATTTTGGCCATTCTGACTGGTATAAGGTGGTATCTCAGTGTGGTTTTGATTTGAATTTCCCTGATAGCTAGTGACGCTGAACATTTTTTCATGTGTCTGTTAGCCGTTTGTATATCCTCTATGGAGAAGTGCCTCTTCATGTCTCTTGCCCATTTTTTGATGTGTTCATCTTCTTTTTGGATGTTGAGTTTGAGTAGTTCTTTATAGATCTTGGATACCAGCCCTTTGTCTGTAGTGTCATTTGCAAATATCTTCTCCCATTCCGTGGATTGTATCTTTGTTTTGTTGACTGTTTCCTTTGCTGTACAGAAGCTTTTCATTTTGATGAAGTCCCAAAAGTTCATTTTCGCTTTTGTCTCCTTTGCCTTTGGAGATGTGTCTTGAAAGAATTTGCTGTGGCTGATGTCAAAGAGGTTACTGCCTATGTTCTCTTCCAGGATTTTGATGGATTCCTGCCTCATGTTGAGATCCTTCACCCGTTTCAAGTTTGTCTTTGTGTGTGGTGTTAAGGGAATGGTCCAGATTCATTCTTCTATATGTAGCTGTCAAATTTCCCACACCATTTATTGAAGAGACTGTCTTTTTTCCACTGGGTATTTTTTCCTTTTTTGTCAAAGATGATTTGACCATAGATTTGTGGGTCCATATCTGGGCTCTCTACTCTGTACCATTGGTCTATGTGTCTGTTTTTGTGCCAGTACCATGTTGTCTTGGTGATCACAGCTTTGTAATAAAGCTGAAGACAGGTAACAAGATGCTCCCAGCTTTGTTTTTCTTCTTCAGCAATTCCTTAGCAATGTGGGGTCTTTTTTGGTTCCATATAAATTTTAGGACTGTTTATTCCCACGCTTTGAAGAATGTTCGTGGAATTTTGATTGGAATGGCATTGAAAATATAGATTGCTCTGGGCAGTATAGACATTTTAACAATGCTTATTCTTCTGATATGAGCATGGAATGCTCTTTCATCTTTTTGTGTCTTCTTCAATTTCTTTCATGAGTGTTCTGTAGTTCCTTGAGTACAGATCCTTAATTTCTTTGGTTAGGCTTATTCCTAAGTATCTTATGGTTTTGGGTACTATAGTAAATGGAATCGATTCTCTGATTTCCCTTTCTATATTTTCATTGTTATAGGAATGCAACTGATTTCTGTGCATTGATTTTGTATCCTGCCACATTGCCAAATTGTTGTATGAGTTCTAGTAGTTTGGGGATAGAGTCTTTTGGGTTTTCCACATAGAGTATCATGTCATCTGCAAAGAGAGAGAGTTTGACTTCTTCTTTGCCAAGTTGAATACCTTGTATTTCCTTCTGTTGTCTGATTGCCATTGCTAGGACTTCTAACACTATGTTGAATAGTAGTGGTGAGAGTGGGCATCCTTGTCTTGTTCCTGATCTCAGAGGGAAGACTGTCAGTTTTTCCTCATTAGGAATGATATTCGCTGTGGGTTTTTTGTAGATAGATTTTATGAGGTTGAGGAAAGTTCTCTCTATCCCTATACTTTGAAGAGTTTTAATCAGGAACGGATGTTGTATTTTGTCAGATGCTTTTTTCTGCATTGAGAGTACTATGTGGTTCTTCTCTCTTCTCTTATTGATTTGTTCTATCATGTTGATTGATTTGTGAGTGTTGAACCACCCTTGCATCCCTGGGATAAATCCCACCTGGTCATGGTGGATAATCTTTTTAATGTATTGCTGGATCCTGTTAGCAAGGATCTTGTTGAGAATCTTGGCATCTGTATTCATCAGCGATATTGGTATGAAGTTCTCATTTTTGATGGGGTCTTTGTCTGGTTTGGAATTAGAGTAATGTTTTCTTCATAGATAGAATCTGGAAGTTTTCCTTCTGTTTCTATTTTTTGAAAGAGCTTCAGAATAGGTGTTATTTCTTCTTTGAATGTTTGGTAGAATTCCTCAGGTAATCCATCCGTTCCTGGACTCTTGTTTTGGGGGAGGTTTTTAATCACTGCGTCAATCTCATTACTAGATATAGGTCTATTCAGATTGTCAATGTCTTCCTGTTTCAGTCTTGGATGTTTATGGGTTTCTAGGAATGTGTCCATATCTTCTAGGTTGTTAAACTTATTAGCATATAATTGATTTAAACACTCCACAGTGTAGGTGGAACCTACTTCAATATCATATATGCCATCTAAAAAAGCCTACAGCGAACATGATTCTCAATGGGAAAAACTTAGAACTTTCCCCCTTAAGGTCAGGAACACAACAGGAATGCCCACTTCATCACTGTTGTTCAACATAGTACTAGAAGTCCTAGCCTCAGCAATCAGGTATTTAAATAAATATTTGATTTCAATATTCAAATAAAAGGCATTCAAATTGGCAAAAAAGAAGTCAAACACTCTCTTCACAGATGTCATTATACTTTGTCTATTAAACCCAAAAGATTCCACCCCAAAATTGCTAGAACTTAGACAGAAACTTGGCAATCTAAGATGATATAAAATCAATGCACAGAAATCAGTTGCATTTCTATCCACTAACAATGATAGTGAAGAAAAAGAAATTAATGACTTGATCTCATTCACAATAACACCAAAACCCATAAAATACCTTAGAAGAAAACTAACCAATGAAGTAAGGATCTGTATTCTATAAACTGAAGAACATTTATGAAAGAATTTGAGAAAGACACAAAGTAATGGAAAGCATTCTATGCTCATATGTTGGAAGAATATTGTTAAAATGTCTATGTTACCCAAAGCAATCTATACATTTAATGCAATCCCTATCAAAATATCATTGATATTTTTACAGACCTGGAACAAATAATCCTAAAATTTGTGTGGAACTAGAAAAGATCCCGAATAGCCAGAGGAATGTTGAAAAAGAAAATCAAGGCTGAGGGCATCAAAATGGCTGACTTCAAGTATTACTACAAAGCTGTCGTCATTGAGACAGCATGGTACCAGCACAAAAACAGACCCATAGATTAGTGAACAAAATAGAGAACCCAGAAATGGAACTTCAACCTTATGGTTTATTATCCAGCACAATATCTGAAACTAATGATGTACTATATTTAATTTAATTAAATAAAAATGCAGCTGTTTTCTTCTTTGGTGTTTTTAAATTTAGATTCAATTTTCCAACATATAGTATACAATTAGTTTCAGATGTAGTGTTCACTAATTCATCAGTTGCATATAACACCCAGTATCCATCACATCAAATGCCCTACTTAATACCCATCATCCAAAATAACCCATACCCCCACCCATCGCCTCTCCAGCAAACATCAGTTTTTTTTTTCCTATTGTTAAGAGTTTCTCATGGTTTTTCTATTTCTCTGGTGAATTCACATTCAGTTTTCCCTCCTTTTTACTATGTTTTTTGTTGTTGTTGTTGGTTTTATATCCTGTGACTTTGCTGAGTTCATGTATGAGTCCTTCAGGTTTTCTAAAGAATATCATGTCATCCGCAAAAAGTGAAATTTTGACTTCTCCCCCAAAAGTTTGGATTCCTTTTATTTCTTTTTGTCATCTGATTCCTAAGGCTAAGACTTCAAGTACAATGTTGAAGAATAATGGTAAGAGTGGACATCTTCTCTTGTTCCTGAGCATAGAGGAAACTAAAGAGAATATTATCTATGAATCTTTCATAAATGGCATAGTGATGTTGAGTAATTTTTCCTCTAGCCCTACTTTGTTGAGGGTTGTTATCAAGAATGGATGCTGTATTTTTTCAAATGCATTTTCTGCATCTATTGAGAGGATCACATGGTTCCTATCTTTCCTTTTATTAATGTGGCATATGACATTGTTTGCTTTGTCAATATTGAATCACTTGTGCAGCCCAGGAATAAATCCCATTTAATCATGGCAAATCATTACTTTAATGCATTGTTAGATTTGATTAGCAAGTGTCTTGTTGAGAATTTTTGTTTCCATGTTCATCACGGATATTGGTCTGTAATTAATCTTTTAGTGGAGCCTTTGTCTGATTTTGAATCAAGGTAAAGCTGGCCTCTTAGAATGTGTTTGTAAACTTTCCATCTATTTTTGTTTTTTGAAAGGATTTCAGAAGGATAGATATTAATTTTTCTCTAATAATAATAGATATTAACTTTTCTCTAAAGGTCTGCTGGGAAGGCGTCTGGTCCTGAACCTTTGTTTGTCAGGATATTTTTCATTACTGATTCAATTTATTTTACTGGTGAGGGGTCTGTTTTCTATTTCTTCTTGGTTCTGTTTTTGTAGTTTGTATGTTTCTGGGAATTTATCCTTTTCTTCTGGATTACCCAGTTTGTTGATATATAATTTTTCATAATATTCTTTTGCATTCCTTTGGTGTTGGTTGATACCTCTCATCTTTCATCCATGATTTTACTTAGAGTCTTTCTCTTTTCTTTTTGATAAGAATGACTACAGTTTTATCTTTTTTTTGTCTAAGAGAACCAGCTCTTAAATTCATTGCTCTTTTCTACTGTTTTTTTTGTTTATTTCTGTATTATCTATTTATCCTCCAATCTTTATTATTTCCCTTCTGCTGGCTTTCCCCCCATTCCATTTCTAGTTATTTTAGGTTTAAGGTTAGTTTGTGTATTTGAGGCTTCCCCTGCTTCTTCAGGTAGGCCTGTATAACAATATCCCAAATGATTTCCATCGTTGCATCCCAAAATTTTGGGTTGTCATGTTTTCATTTTCATTTCCTTCCTTATATGTTTTATTATATTTCTTTTTTTTTAATTTACTTGTTCACTCATTCTTTAGCCGAGTTTTCTTTAAACTACATGTATTTGAGGTACTTCCAAAAGTTTTCTTGTGGTTGACTTCAAGTTTCATAGTGTGTGGTCTGAAACTACTATCAGGATTTTTTCCTTTTCTGTGTATTTTGTAAATTTATTATGCCTTGGTGTGGGCTTGCTGTTGTTGATTTTCTTGGGAGTTCTCTGTACCTCTTGAATTATAATGTTTGTTTCCTTCCCCAGATTAGAGATGCTTTCAGCAAAATATGCTCAAATAAAACTTCTGCATATTTTCCCCTCCTTTCTTCTTCTGGGACTCCTATGATACAATTATTATTATAGTTTAAGGGGCTATTGGGTTCCCTAATTCTACGTTCATGAAGCAATAGTTTTCTTTCCCTCTTCTTTTTAGCTTCATTATTTTCCATAATTTTATCTTCAATATAACTGATTTGTTCTTCTGCTTCATCTATCTTCATTGTCATTCATCCAGTTGGTTTTCCATCTCAGTTTATAGCATTTTATATTTTGGCCTGACTAGTTTTAAGTTCTTCTATATCAGCAGTTAGGGATTCTCTAGTCTCTTCTATATTTTTCTCAATCTCATCTTGTGTCCTTATGATTTTTTTCCTTTTATTTGTATAGACATTGTTTATTTATTTGACAGAGAGAGAGAGAGAGAGAGAGAGAGAGAGAGAGAGTTCACAAGCAGGGGGAGTTGCCAGTGGAGAGGGAGAAGCAGGCAGGAAGCATGATGTGGGACTCAATCTCAGGACCTGAACCCAAAGCAGATGCTTAACTGACTGAGCCACCCACGCGCCCTTGATTGTTGTCTTAAATTCTGGTTAAAACCTCTTATATCTATTTTGTTTAATCCTTGACTGTTCTTCCTCTTCTCTCTTTTAAGGTGAATTCCTCTGTTATGTTATTTTGTCGAGGTCACTGTTGTGTGTGTTTGTCTGTACATCTGCATGATTGTTGGAAAGCCTGCTATATCCCTGTTCCTGAGAGTAATGGCTATATTAGGAGGTTCTCTACTGTCTCAGGATGTACTCTCTAAATTTTCATTCATAATAATGTATCACTATTGGTACATATCTAGGAGTACATTAGGATTTGCTCTTTGTTTTGTACATTCTCTGTGTTTTGACAAGTGTAAAATTACATATATCCATCACTACAGTATATGGAATAAGTTCACTGCCTTAAAAATACCCTGCATTTCACCTACTCATTTTTCTCTCTCTTCCTCCTTATGGAGCCTCTAGCAACCACTGACCTTTCTATTTCTTACCCAGTTTCCACTTACGCAGAATGCCATATAATTGGAATCATATAGTGTGTAACCTTTTCAGGTTAACTTATGTCACTTAACAATATGCATTTAAGGTTTGACCATGTTTATTCGTGGTTTTGTTGTTGTTTGTAAAAACCTTATTTAAGTTTTCCACAGCCTTTGCAGTGGTAAAAGTAAATCTAACAGGGATATGAATTTTAGTGTATATTCTATGGGATCCTCATAGCAAATGAAGACATTACATTTTAGCATCAGTTTATCCTAAGATGTTCTTCAAATATTTCATGACTTTTTAGTCATGACTTTACTATTCTTTAAAGTTTTCTTTTTTAAAGATAGATTTATTTATTTATTTATTTATTTATTTATTTATTTGATGGAGAAAGAGATCACAAGTAGCCAGAGAGACAGGGAGAGAGAGAGGAGAAAGCATGCTACCCACTGAGCAGAGAGCCCGATGCGGGCTCAGGGTCCTGGGATGGAGTCCCACATCAGGCTCCTTGCTCAGCAAGGAGCACGTTTCTCCCTCTGCCTCTGCTTTTCTCTCCTTCTCTATGTCTCTCATAAATAAATAAGTAAAATCTTTAATAAAATAATAAAATAAAATAAAATAAAATAAAATAAAATCTAAAAGCCTAGATCTGCAAGTTACTGAGTGTCTTGGTGACAGTATATTTCACTTTGTTCTGAGATCATTACTTGAGCCAAAGGCAAAGGCTTTAACCCACTGAGCCACCCAGGCGCTCTTCTTTAAAGTTTTTATTTAAATTCCAATTAGTTAACATACAGTGTTATATTAGTCTCAGGCATGCAGCATAGTAATTCAACAGTTTCATACATCACCCAGTGCTTATCACGACATGTGCACTCTTTAATCTCCATCACCTATTTAACCCATACCCTGACAAACCTCCCACTGGTAATCCATCAGTATGTTCTCCATAACTACAAATTTTGCTTTGGGGGGTTGGGTTTATAAGTTCTTTTGGATACTAACCCTTTATCAGATATGTCATTTGCAAATGTCTTCTCCGATTCAGTAGATTGCATTCTACTTTTGTCAATTGTTTCCTTTATTGTACAGATTCTTTTAATTATGATGTAGTCTCAATAGATTATTTTTCATTTTCTTTTCCTTGTCTTAGGAAACCTATCAAAAAATATGTACCATGTCCAATCAAAAAAAGTTACTGCCTATTTGCTCTTCTAGGATTTTTATGATTTTAGGTCTCACATTTAGGTCTTTCATCCATTTGGAACTTAATTTTTGTATGATAAAAGAAAGTAGTCCAGGAGGAGTTAAGATAGTGGAGGAGTGGGGGAATCCTAATTTCATCTGGTCCTTGGAATTCACATAGATAATTATCAAATCATTATGAACACCCATAAAATCAATTGGAGAGCTGAGAAAAGAATTGCTTCAATTATACAAATAAAAAAGTGACCACTTTTCACAAGGTCAGAAGTGTGGAGATGTGAATCTGAGGTGATGCATCAGAAGATAAACTGCGTGGGGGGAGTTCCCTTAAGCCACCTATCAGAAAGTGTTATAAGTAGCAGAGCACAAAATTGGAGCTTTTAGAAGTCTTCTCTGTTCAGGGAGGTGCTCAGGTGGCAATGCAGGACTGAATCTCAGGTAGGGCAGCAAGGTCTCAGGATCCACAGGGCCACAAAAAGTATGGAGTACCTGAGTGTGGCAGATTTTCAAAGCATCGGATCATGGAAGCTGGCTGCTAAAAGTAATTTTAGCCAGCAGCTTCCTGCTTGGTTTTGCCACAAACCATGAACCACTGCCAAGTTCAGTGACCACTCTCCAAGAAGGGGTCCTGCAAAAGGCAGAAGTATGGCAAGATCCCCTACCTCCTCTGGGAAGAAAGACAGAGGTCTGCAACACAGGAATCCATAATGTTTGGAGACTCAAAATATGGTGGAGTGCCTGTGCTTAATCATCGGCTGGGTGAACACAAAGTTTGGGCAGAAACCAAGGAGAAAAGGGCGACTGATGATTTTCTGTGAGGGCTCATTGAAGAGTGAGGGGCTCAGACAGTCAGCTCCAAGGCTAGAGATTAGGGTGACACCATTTGCACCACGCTCATCAGTACTGAAAGCCTTCAGGGAGTAAAACAGTACGACAAAGTGCAATACACTTACACGGAGTCCAGCTCCCTGGTAAGAGGGGAGCAATTCCCCTGGGCAAAGACATCTGAAAATCAGTGCAAAAATCCCTGCCCCCAGAACATCAGGATAATATCAAATTTACCAGTCATAGAGAACTGCAAAACTTCAGCTCTTAGGGAAAACAGAATATGAGAATCGTGTTTTCTTATGATTATTATTATTATTCCCTAGTCTCTTTTTAATTTTTTTCTTTTCAGCTATGTTCTTATTTTACCAATTCTTTTTTTTAATTTTTTAATTTTAATTTTTATATTTATATATATTTCATTTTTGGTGTCCTTTCATTGTATTCAATTTTATTTTTAACCTATAAGTTTTTCTTTCTTTCCTATTTTGAGATCTAGTTGGTGTTTCCCTGGCAGTGAGCACTGCTTCCTGTTCTTTCTTTTGGAGTGAGTTTCTCTGTCTTGTCCTTATGCTCAGAAAAGAATACATGAAAGAGAGAGAAAATACAAAAATAGCAATGACAACACCAGAAAATACAAACAAAACAAACCAGAGGGACACAGAAACCAAAGAAAAAAGAAAGAGAGAGAGACTAAAATCCACCAAAATGTAAAACAGAGCACAACAATAGACTAGATCCTGTGTGTGTTTTGGTCAGTTGTTTGAAGAAACTAGATCCCAAAATAGAAAAAAAAGAGAAAAACTTATAGATAAAAAAATAAAATTAAATACAATGAAAAGAGACCAAAAATGAAATACATATAAATGTTAAGGCCCAGATGGCTTCACAGGCAAATTCTACCAAATATTTAAAGAGTTCATTCCATTTCTTTTCAAATTATTCTAAAACCTTAAAAAGGAAGGGAAACTTCCAAATTGATTCTATGAGGCAAGCATTACCATGATACTAAATCCAAATAAGGACACAACAAATAAAAACAACTACAGACCAATACCTCTTGTGAACATATGTACAAAATTCCTCAATAAAATATAAGCCAATAAAATCCAATAATACATTAAAAATCATTCACCATGATCAAGTGTGTTGCAGGAGTGATTCAATATGCACAAATCAATCAATGTGATAATCACACTAATAAAAAGATAGTAAACAAATTATTGCTTCAATATTTGCAGAAAAAAAAAACATTTAATAAACTACAACATCCATTCATAATAAAGACCCTCAACAAAGTAGGTTTAGAGAGAATATAGTTCAGAATAATAAAGGTTATATATGGAAAACACACAGCTAAACCATCCTTAAGAGGGAAAAGCTGAGAGTTTTTCCTTTAAGGTCAGGAACAAGACAAGGATGTCTGCTCTCAACACATTTATTCAACATGGTACTGGAAGTCCTAGCGACAGCAATCAGATAACAAAAATAAATAAAACACATACTCACTGGTAAGAAATAAGTATATTTTTCAATATCAAAAACTAATGAAGTACTGCATGGTGATTAACAAAACACAATAATAAAAAAGAGCAGAAGACAGAGCAGACTTTCTTAACACAGAAAAATAGACACAGAAAGAGAGAGAGACAAAATGAACAGAGAAATCTATCCTAAATGAAAGAACAGGACAAACCTATGCCCTAATATCTAAATGAAACAGACATAAGTAGTATACCTGTTAGAGAATTTAAAGCAATGATCATATGAATACTCATTGTCCTTGAGAAAAGATTGGAAGACTTCAGTGAGGCATTAATGCAGAATAAGGAATAATATAACAGAGATAAAGGGTTCAATAGATAAAATTAGAGAAACATTTGATGGAATAAACAACAATATGGAGGAACAAAAGAGGGACCAAGAAGACATAGTAATGGAAAGTAATCAGGATGAATAGTAGAGGGAGTACAGAATTATGTAAAATGAAAATAAACTTAGGGAACTCAGTGACTCCAACAAATATAATAATATTCATATTATAGGAGTCCAAGAAAAAGAAGGAAGAAAGGGGGCAGAAAATTTATTTGAAGAAATAATAGCTGAAAACATCTCTAATCTGGGGAAAGAAACAGGCATCTAGATCCAGGAAACACAGAGAAGCCCCCCAAACATTTTTAAAGCAAATTCCCACCAAGATATATTGTAATTAAACTAAAAAATAGACTGTTGAAGAAAAAATCCTAAAAGCAACAAGATAGAAGAAGTCATTAAGTTACAAGGGAAAAACACAAGGCTAAAAGGAGATTTTTCAACAGTAACTCTGCAAGCCAGAAGGATTGGCATGATATATTCAAAGTGCCAAATGGGGAAAACCCATAGCCAAGAATACTCCAACTAACAAGACTATAATTCAGAATAGAAGGAGAGACAAAGAGTTTCGGCGGGGTGGGGGGGCAGGCAGGGATAACTAAAGGATATGATGACCATTAAGTCTGATCCATAAGAAATATGAAAAGGGACACACTGAATGTAAAGGAGACAGCAAAACTGACAATATATAGGTAGGAAACACAAAAGCAGTAACAATAAGTATTCTTTAAAAACTGAGTAAAAGCACTCACAAAAAAAGAGTGTAAGTATAATAAATTTCTAAAATATGGGGAGAAGAGAAGAATGGGTTCAAACTTAAATGACCAACAACTTATATACTGCTATATACATAAGATGTTATATAGAAACATAATGTTTGTGTATCAAAAACCACTAATAAAGATGCAAAGAATAAAGAGAAAGAAATCCAAATATATCACTAAAAAAACCCAGCAAACCACAAAAGGTAACAAGAGAATAAAGGATCAAAGAAAATCTTCAGAAACGACCACAAAATAAGTAACAAAATGGCAATAAGTATGTAAATATCAATAATTACTTTGAATGGGGGCACCTGGGGAGCTCAGTTGTTAAGTGTCTGCCTTCAGCTGAGGTCATGACCTCAGGGTCCTAGGCTCAAGCCCCACATCAGGCTCCCTGCTCAATGGGAAGCTTGCTTCTCCCTCTACTACTCCCCCTGCTTGTGTTCCTTCTCTCTCTCTCTCTCTCTCTCTCTCTCTCTCTCTCTCTCTCTCTAATAAATAAATAAAATCTTAAAAATAATTACTTTGAATGTAAATGGACTAAATGTGCCAATAAAAGACATAGGAAGTCAGAATGGATGATAAACAAGACCCATCTATATGCTGTGTACAAGATTCTCATTTTAGACATAAATATGTCCACATATTGCAAGTGAGAGGATGTGGGGTGCTTGGGTGGCTCAGCAGATTAAGCATCTGATTATTCATTTTGACTCAAGTCACGATCTCACAGATGTGGGATAAATCCCCATGTCAGGCTCTGTGATCAACGCAAAGTCTGCTTCAGATTCTGTCTCCCTTTCCCTCTCATTCTTTCTCTCAAATAAATCAAATAATCAATAAAATATTTGAAGAAATGAAAGGGAAAGGATGAAGAAATATATAGCATGCAATATATGTCAAAGAAAGCCAGAGTAACAATACATATATAGAACAAAGTAGATTTTAAAACAAACAACAACAACAACAAAACAGTAACAGAAGCGAAAGAAGGACACTATACAATAATAAGGAAAAAATCTAACAAGAAGAAATAACAGTTGTAAATATTTATGCACCTGACATAGGAGCAACCAAACACATGAGTTAATAAGCATAAAAGAAATGATTGATAATCATACAATAATAATAGGGGACTTTATCACCCCATCTACATCAATAGATCATCTAAAGAGAAAATAAACAAGGAAACAGTATATTTGAGTGACACACTGGAACAGAATGATCTAAGGTATATTCTGAACATTCTATCCTAAAAAATCAGAATACATATTCTATTCAAGTGCACATAGAACAGTCTCAAGAATAGGTAATATATTACCCACAAAACAAACATCATCAAATTCAATAAGATGGAAAATGTATTATATATATGTATATATATATATATTTTTTTTTTCTGAACACAATACTATGAAAGTACAAGACAACTGCGGGGGGGACTGTATGGACCACAAATATATAGATGTGAAATAACAAGCTACTATACAATGAATGAGTCAATCTGTGAATAAAAGAAATATTAAGTCCATGGAAACAAATGAAAATGAAAACACAACCGTCCAAAACCTGTGGATGCAGCAAAAACAGTTCTAAGAGAGACATTTATAGAACTACTTCAAGAAGCAAGAAAAATTTCAAATAAAAAAAACCTATCCTTGCCCCTAAAGAAACTATAAAGAGAATTAAAAAAAATAAAACCTACAACTAACAGAAGGAAGTAAATAATGAGGATTAAAGGAGAATTTAAATATATAGAAACTAAAATGACAATAGAGCAGATAGAATAACAGAACAAACTGGGAGCTGGTTCTTTGAGAAAAATCAATAAAATCGGTAAGCCTCCTGCCAGACTTACCAAGGAAAAAAAAAGGAAAAGACTTAAATAGAGTCACAAATAGGAAAGGAGAAATAACAACCAAAACCAAAGAAATACAGTCATAACAGAATATTATGAAAAAGTGTGTGCCAACAAACTGGACAACCTGGAAGAAATGGATAAATTCTTAAAAACATACAAGCTTCCAAAACAGAAAAAGGAAGAAATAGAAAAATTGAACAGGCTGATAACCGGCAAACAATTTGAGTCAGTAATCATAAAACTCCCAACAAACAAAAGTCCAAGACTAGAATGCTTTAAAGGCAAACATTTAAAGAAGAATTAATACTACTCTATTAAACTATTCTACAAAAAATAAGAAAGGAAGGAAATTTTCCAAATTCACTCTATGACTCAAGTATTACCCTAATATCAAAGTCAAATAAAGATGCCACAAAAAAGACAACTACAGGCTAATATCCCTAATGAACATAGATGCAAAAAATGAATTCAATTAATACATTAAAAAATCATTTGCCATGATCAAGTGGTATTTATTCCTTGCTTGCAAGGGTGATTCAATATTCTCAAATCAATCAACATGATATATCATATCAATACTAGTAAGGATAAGAACCATAGATCTGTTCATTAGATGCAAAAAAAAAAAAAAAAAAGCATTTGGCAAAGTACAACATCCATTCATGATAAAAGCCCTCAACTTAGTAGGCTGAGATGGAACATAGCTCAACATAATAAAGGCCATATATGAAAAACCCACAGTTATCATCATTCTCAATGCAGAAAAACTGAAAGCATTTCTGTTAAGGTCAGAAACAAGATAAGAAGTCCACTATCAGCACTGTTATTCAACACAAAAATGGAAGTCCTAGCAGCAGCAATCAGGCAACAAAAAGAAATAAAATACATACAAATGGGCAAGGAAGAAGTAGGTCTTTCACTATTTGCAGATGATATGATTTTATACATAAAACCCAAAAGACTCCACCAGAAAAACTGCTAGAATGGATAAATGAATTCACTAAAGTCATAATATACAAATCAATGTACAAGAATCTGTCATATTTTCATACATCAATAATGAAGCAAGAGAAAGAGAAATTAATAAAACAATTCCATTTGCAATTGTATCCAAAATTATAAGCTATGGGACAGAGTTAAGATGGGGAAGAAGTAGGGGACCTAGGGCTTTGCTCAACACTTGAACACAGCTATATGGAGGTCAGATCACTTGGAACACCCAGGAAATTGATCTGGGGATTCAAAGGATTTCCACTGTTCGGGGGAGACAACATGACAGGTGTGAGGTGCACGGCAGGAAAATGGGGGAGAGAAAGCTGCCACGCTGTGGAGGGCAGGGAAAACTTCCTTTGGGGAGAGAAAAGAGAGATGGGGATCGAGGGGTTGAGAGAGTAGAGCATCAGGTTTGCACAAGAACACCTCTTCAGAGCATGGATGGGGGGCTGGGGGAACTGAGTGGTACAGGAGTTTTGCAAACAGTGAATGTACCTCAAACTCTGTAATGTTGCAGGTGCAGAACTTTCATTGGATGGGAGCTGTAGCATGCCCTCCTGAAGAGAAGGAAGGTGCTGGTGGAGTTGGAATATCCAGGATCACACTGGGAGAGATAATTCCCCTTCCTGGAGTACATTTGGAAGAGCATATTGCCTTGCCAAGGACAAAAGAACCTGCAGTCACCAGTAAATGGCTGTTCATTGACAAGAGTCTAAGGCAACTATAGAGGGTGGCTAATCTGCTAACCCTTTTTCATGTTGCCACAATATAGAATCCAGGCACTGTGCAGGTGGGGGACTGTTTTTTTCTGGGACAATGGGCACTAGTCAGAGAATAGTGATCCTCTAATCCACAGGAGGGAGCAGATCTAAGCACTGCTGGCTCCTTTAAGTTCTGGAGTTTTAAATCTCAGCATCATCAGAGATAAATGCATGAGAGCTGGGCACTGGGTGAGTTGATGGCACTCACTTTCCTGTGAGGGCTTCCTGAACTGGGGCAGGTATGAGATCCCTGTCTTGGGACAAGTGAGTGGGGTTTCCTCATTTTATGTCTGCTACCAGCATGGTCAGACATCAGAGCAACACACTGGCCCCAGTGGAGGCAGAAGATGATTACATCAAACTCTGCCTCCCTGTGCTTAGGAAGTGTTTTTTGTTTGTTTGTTTGTTTTGTTTTGTTTTGTTTTGTTTGTTTTTAACTGGGGCAGGATTGACCCTGAGCCAACCCAGCAGGCCTCTACCCCAGAACAGCACCACAGGCAGCATGCCACATGTGCCACATCTACTGAAAATACAGTGATGTACAGCATCCCATTCAGTTCTGGTCGAAATAAGACCATGAGAGACTATGGACTCCGGGAAATAATCTGATGGTTTCAGAGGGGAGGGGAGGGGGAAGATGGAGTAGCCTGGTGATGGGTACTAAGGAGGCCACATTTTGTAATGAGCAGTGTCTGTTATGCATAATGAATCATGGAATACTACATCAAAGATTAATATGTACTGTATAGTGACTAACATAACATAAAGAAAAGAGAAATAAATAAATAAAACCAGGTTATATTTTTTATTCTTTCTTTTTTTTTTCCTTTGGAATAAGACATAGTTGGCTTTTACATTTACTTCTCTCTCTCTCTCTCTCTCTCTCTCTCTCTCTCTCTTTCTCTCTCTCTATCTATCTATCTATCTATCTATCTATCTATCTTTCAATCAGTCTTCTTTGTTTCTTTTATTTTTTCTCTAATTTTTTTTCTTTTACTTTGGAATAAGGCCTGTAGTTCTTTTGGTTGTCTATTTTGTTTTGTTTTAATCATCCCTTTTCCTTTTTTTTATTTTTTGGATTAGTTTTTTTTCTTCCTTTTTCTATCTTTTCTTTTCTTTTCTTTATCAAGCTTTTTCAACAAAATAAAGCACACCTAAACAAAGATCCAAGGATTCTGCAGCACAAACAAAGAGGAACTCTGTAAAGGACAGACAAGTGGAGAAGAGTAGCCAAAATGAAACAGCAGAGTGCACATAGCATAAACCAGAAACACTTCCTGAGTTTCCAGGCTCTGGACAGGGTATGGCCTCTTTTTAATATAACACTACTCTAAGATGCCTGAAACAAAAGCTTTCATAACACACAAGATATAAATTTAGCCAAAATGACAAGATGGAGGAATTCTACCCAAAAGAAAGATCAGAAAGATATCACAGGGAGGAACTTGCTCAAAGCAGATATAAGCAATAGATCTGAATAAGACTTATATCAACAGCTATAAAATTACTAACTGTACTTGAAGAAAGCATAGAAGATAGAAAGAAATGTGCACTGCAGACGTAGAAGACCTAAACACTAGTCAGGCTGAATTGAAAAAAATGTTATAACTGAAATGCAAACAAACTGGATATAATCACTATAAGGAAGGAAGAAGTAGAGGAGAAGATAGGTGATGTAGAAGATAAATTTATGGAAAATAATGATACTGAAAAGAAAACGGAAATAAAACAATTAGATCATGACAGTAGACTTAGGGAATTCAGTGATGCCATAAAGGGAAATAAGATCCATATCATAGGAGTCCTAGAAGAAGAAGAGTGGGAAAAAGAGGCAGAATGTTTATTTGAACAAATTATAGTTAACAATTTCCCAAATCTGGGGAAGAAAACAGCATTTAAATACAAGAGGCACAAAGAAATTCCCTCAAAATCAACAAACACATTGGTCAACATTATGAAATATCATAGCAAAACTTACAAAATACAAAGACAAGGAAAAAAATTCTGAAAGGAACTCAGAAGAAAAAGTATTTAACCTACAAGGCTAGACACAAGGCTGACATCACACTGACCCACAGAAACTTGGCAGGACAGAAAAGAGTGGCATGATATATTCAGCACGCTAAGAGGGAAAAATATGCAGCCAAGAATACTTTATCACCAAGGCTGTCATTTAGAACAGAAAGAGAGATAATGAGTTTCCAAGACAAACAGAAACTAAAGGAGTTTTTGAAAACTAAGTCAGCCTTGCAAGAATATGAAAAAGGGACACTTTGAGCAGAAAGAGCCAAAAATAATAAAGACCAGAATAGAATAGAGACAATCTACAGGAACAGTGACTTGACAGGTAATAAAATGGCATTAAATACATATCTTTCAAGAACTACTCTGAATGCAAATGAACTAAAAGCTCCAATAAAAAAACATAATGTACAAGAGTGACTTTTTTAAAAAAAGAGTGATTGATATGTTGCTGACAAAAGACTCACTTTAGACCCAAATACATCTCCATATTTCAAGTGAGAGGGTAGAGAACAAATTATCATGCTAATGGACATCAAAAGAAGTCTGGAGTAGCCATCCATCCTTAAATCAAATAAACTAGATTTTAAACCTGACTATAATAAGAGATGAAGAATGATACTATGTTATAGTAAAAGGGGCTGTGCCAAAAGATCTAACAACTGTAAATATTTATGCCCACAACTAGGGAATACCCAAATATATACATCAATTAATAATAAATTTAAATAAATTCATAGCTAATAATAGCAGGAGACTTTATGATCCCACTCATAGCAATGGACAGATCATCTAAGTAGAGGATCAGCAAGGAAACAAGGCCTTTGAATGACACAGTAAACTAATGATCTTAGCAGTTATATTCAGAACATTTCATTCTAAAGCAGCAGAATGCACATTCTTTTTGATTGAACGTGGGACATTCTCCAGAATACATCACATACTGGGTTACAAATCAGGACTGAACTGGTAGAAAAATATTATCATGCCATGCCTATTTTCAGACCACAATACTATGAAACTTGAAATCAGCTACAAGACAAAATTCAGGAGGACCACAAATATATGGAGGTGAAAGGACATCTGATTAAAAATGAATGAGTTGAACAGGAACTTAAAGAATTTAAAAAATATGGGGCGTCTGGGTGGCTCAGTTGGTTAAGCGACTGCCTTCAGCTCAGGTCATGATGCCGGAGACCCGGAATCGAGTCCCATATCGGGCTCCCTGCTCAGCGGGAGGCCTGCTTCTCCCTCTCTCACTCCCCCTGCTTGTGTTCCCCCTCTGGCTGTGTTTCTCTCTGTCAAATAAATAAAATCTTTTAAAAAAAAGAATTTAAAAAATACATGGAAGGAAATGAAAATGAAAACACAACAGTTCAAAACTTTCAGGTCGCATCAAAGGTGGTCCTAAGAGGGAAGTATACAGCAATACACGACTTCCTCAAAAAGCAAGAAAAGTCTCAAATAAACAATGTAACATATAAAGGAGCTGGACAAATAATATCAAATAAGGCCTAAATCCAGTATGAAAAGAGAAATAATAATTATCAGAGCAAAAATCAATGATATAAAAATTAAAAAAAATAATAGAACAGATGAAGGAAACTAGGAGCTGGGTCTTTGAAAGAATTAACAAGATTGAGAAATGCCCTGCCAGACTTAACAAAAAGAAAATAAAAATGATCCAAATAAATACAATCATGAATGAGAGGGGAGAGATCACAACAAATACCACAGAAATACAAACAATTCTACGAGCATATTATGAGCAATTGTACACCAACAAATTAGGCAATCTGGAAGAAATGGATGCATTCCTAGAAATATAAAAACTACCAAAACTTAATGTAATCAAAAATATCCCAAAGAACAAAAATCCAGTGCCAAATGGCCTCCCAGCACAATTCTACCAAACATTTAAAGAATTAATACCTATTCTTCTGAAGCTGTTTCAAAAAGATATAAATAGAAGTAAAATTTACAGACTCATTCATTGAAGCCTAATTTATCTTGATCCCAAAACTAGACAAAGATCACACTAACAAGAATTACAGACCAGTATCCCCGATGGACATGGATTCAAAAATCCTCACCAAGGTACAGACAAATAAGATCCAATAGTACGGTACAAGCATTATTCACAATGACCAAGTGGGATTTATTCCTGGGTTGCAGAGGTGGTTCAACAAACACAAATCCAACAATGTGATATACCACATTAATAAAAGAAATAAGAACCATATGATATGATCCTCTCATGGATGCAAAAAAAGCATTGGACAAAATACAACTTTCTTTCTTAATAAAAGCCCTCTACAAATTAAGGATAGAGCGAACATATCTCAATATTGTAAAGGCTATATATGAAAGACCCACAGGGAATATGAGGAAAAACTGAGAGCTTTTCCCCTATGGCCAGGAACACGACAAGGATGTCCACTCGTACCACTGTTGTTTAATATAGTACTGTAAATCCTAGCCCCAGCAATCAGACAACAAAAAGAAATAAAAGGCATCCATGTGAGAAAAGAAAAAGTCAAACTTCCAGTTTTTGTAGATGGCATGACCTTCTATGTAGAAAACTTGAAAGACTCCACCAAAAAATTCCTAGAATTGATACAAGAATTTACCAAATTCACATGATATAAAATAATTGCACAGAAGTGTTTACATTTCTCTACAACAATAATGAAACAACAGAAAAGGAAATCAAGGAACTGATTCCATTTATAATTTCATCAAAAACCATATGATACCTTGGAATAAAGCTAAACAAAGGGGCGCCTGGGTGGCTCAGTTGGTTAGGGGACTGCCTTCAGCTCAGGTCATAATCTCCGGGGACCCAGGATCGAGCCCCACATTGGGCTCCCTGCTCGGCGGGAAGCCTGCTTCTCCCTCTCTCACTCCCCGCTACTTGTGTTCCCTCTCTGGCTGTGTTTCTCTCTGTCAAAATAATAAAATCTTTTTTAAAAAAGCTAACCAAAGAGGTAAAAGATATTACCCTGAAAACTATAGAACCCTTATGAAAAGAATTGAGGAAGCTACAATGAAATGGGAAAATGTTCCATGCTCATGGATTGGAAGAACAAATATTTTTAATTGTCAATACTACTGAAAGCAATCTACACATTCAATGCAATATCTATTAAAATAAGCATTTTTTCACAGAGCTGGATCGAACAATTCTAAAATTTCTCAGGCACCATAAATGGTGACCCGAATAGCCCCCACTTTATGCCACCATAAATTGGCACCTGAATAGTCAAAGTAATGTTGAAAAAGAAAGCCAAAGCTTGAGGCATCAAAATTCTGGTCTTCAAGGTGTATGACAATGCTGTATTCATCAAGACAGCATGGTACTGGCACAAAAACAGACACATAGATCAATGGAACAGAATAGAGAATCCAGAAATGGACCCTCTACTCTACGGTCAACTAATCTTCAATGAAGCAGGAAATAAAATCCAATGGAGAAAAGACAATCTCTTTAACAATTTGTGCAGGGAAACTTGGACAGTCACATGCAGAAGAATGAAACTGAGCCATTTTCTTATACCATACACAAAACTATACCCAAAATGGATGAAAGCTCTAAATATGAGACTGAAATCCATCAAAATCCTAGGAGAGAGCACAGGCAGCAACCTCTTTGACCTTGGCTACAACAAGTTCTTGCTAGACAGGTCTCCAGAGAGAAGAGAGAGAAGAGAGACGTAAGCAAAAATGAACTATTGGGACTTCATCAGGATAAAAGTTTTTGTACAGCAAAGGAAACAATAAACAAAACTTAAAGAAAACCTATGAAATGGGATAAGATATTTTCATATAACATATCAGATAAAGGGCTAGTATCCAAACTCTAGAAAGAACGTAGAAAATTCAAGACCCTCAGTACAAAATTCCAGTCAATAAATGGGCAGAAGACATTGACATTTCTCCAAAGAAGATAATAAATGGCTAACAGAACAGGAAAAGAATGCTCAGCAACACTCAACATCAGCGAAATACAAATCTAAAGCATAATGAGATAAAACCTCCTTATGCTCCACAAGTAAGTGAAACCATATGATAATTGACTTTCTCTGTTTAGCTTATTTCACTCAGCATAATCTCCTCCAGTACCACTGATGTTGCTACAAAAGCTGGGTATTCATCTTTTCTGATGAAGGTGTAATATTCCATTGTATATATGGATCATATCTTCTTTATCCATTCATCTGTTGAAGATCATCTTAACTCTTTCCACAATTTGGCGATTGTGGCCATTGCTGCAATGAACACTGTGGTATATATGGCCCTTTTTTCACTACCTCTGTTTCTTGGGTGTAATTAATTACCCAGTAGTGAAATTGCTGGGTCATAGAGTATATCTAGTTTTAATTTTTTAAGGAATCACCACACTGTTTTGCAAAGTTGCTGCACCAACTTGCATTCCCACCAACAATGTAAGAGTGTTCCCCTTTCTCCACATCCTCTCCAACACTTGTTTCCTGTCCTGTTAATTTTGGCCATTCTAACTGGTGTAAGGTGGTATCTCATAAAAGACTCTAAACCATAGGGGAGAAACTGAGGGTTTTTGGAGGGATATTGAGTAGGGGTATTTGGAGAAAGGGTACTAAGGAGGACAATGATTAATGATCACTGGGTGTTATATATCACTAAATTCTAACTTGAAACAAATAATACACTATATGTTAACCAACGTGAATTTGAATTTAAAAAATTATAAGAGAATTATACTTAGATAGGCATAACCTAATCAAAATGGTGAAAGACCTGTACTCTGAATAGTATAAAGCACTAAAGAAAAAAATTAACATGAATAAAGAAATGTAAAGACATTGTTTGGAAGAACAAATATTGTTAAAATGTCTATAATGTCCAAAGCTATCTACAGTTTTGATGCAATCTCTATTGAAATGCAAATATTTTTCACAGAATGAGAGCTAATAATCCTAAAATTTGTATAGAAACACAGAAGACCCCAAATAGCCAAAGCAATCTGGAAAAGGAAAGGAAAGATAGAGGCATCATAATCTGGACTTCAAGCTATATTACAAAGCTGTAATAATGAAAGCAATATGGTACCATCACAAAAAGAGTGAGATCAAAAGAGGAGAATAAAAATTCCAGATATAAACACAGAGCAAGTGGTCAATTGATCCTTGACAGAGCAGTGAAGAATGTTCAGTGGGATAAAGCCAGTCTCTTAAACAAATGTTTTTTTGAAACCTAGACAGCAACATGCAAAAAAATGAAACCGGATGGCTTTCTTACACCATTCACAAAAAAATAAATTCCAAATGGATTAAAGTTATAAATGTAAGACCTTAGACCATAAAAATCCTTGAAGAGAGCTCAGGCTCTCTTAGATATCAGCTATAGCAACTTCTCTAGATATATCTCCCAAGGCAGAGAAAGCAAAAGAAAAATAAGCTTTGAGGACCACATCCGAATACAAAGCTTCTGCCAAAAGAAGGAAATAATCAAGACTAAAAAGTAACCTAAGGATAGGGAGAAGATACTTGCAAATGACATGTCTTTAAAAAGGTTAATAGCTGAAACATATAAATACTTATAAACTCAACACTCAAAAAACAAATATTCTAATTTAAAAAACATGCAGAACACATGAACAGACATTTCTTCAAAGACATAGAGATGACCAAAAGACACATGGAAAAATTATCATCATTGCTTATCACTAGGGAAACGCATATCAAAACTACAATGAGTTTGTACATACATCACACCTGTTAGAATGCCTAAAATCAAGAACAGAAGAAACAACAGGTGCTGGTGAGGATGTGGAGAAAAGTAACACTCATGCACTGTTGGTGGTAATGCAAAGTGGCCAGCCACTGTAGAAAAGATTATGGAGCTTCTTTAAAAAGTAAAAAATTGAACTACGTTGTGGCCCAGCAAATGTACTACAGGCAATTACTCTAAGAATACGAGAACAGTAATTCAAAGGGATCCATGCACCCCAATGTTCATAGAAGCATTATTCACAATAGCCAAGAAATGAAGCAACACTAATGTCCACTGATTGATGAATGGATAAAAAGATGTGGTACCTATATAGTGGAATATTATTCAGCCATAAAAAAGAATGAATTCTTGCCATTTGCATTGCATGGATGGAGCTAGAGAGTATAACACTACATGAAAGAATTCAGTTATAAAAAGACAAATACCATACGATTTTAATCATATGTGGAATTTAAGAAACAAAAACAAGCAAAGGGAAAATATAAGACACAGAAAGAGAGAGATAGAAATCAAGAAACAAGGGTGTCTGGGTGGCTCAGTCATTAAGCGTCTGCCTTTGGCTCAGGTCATGATCCTGTAGTCCTGGGTTCGAGCCCCACATCAGGCTTCCTGCTCAGTGGAAAGCCTGCTTCCCCCTCTCTCACTCCCCCTGCTTGTGTTTTCTCTCTAGCTGTGTTTCTCTCTGTCAAATAAATAAATAAAATCTTTAAAAAAAAGAAAATAGAAATCAAGAAATAGACTCAGTTATTGAGAACAACCTGATAGTTATCAGAGGGGGGGGGTGGGCATGGGTTAAATTGCTTGTGGGGATTAAGGAATGCACTTGTGATGAGCACAGGATAATGTATGGACATGTTGAATTACTATATTGTGCACCTGAAACTAATATAAAACTGTACATTAACTAACTGTAATAAAAGATAAACATAAAAATTTTAAAAAGGAAATAAAATGCATTATCCATGGGTAGGTCAAGAGGGGAATGCAAAGTTATTGTTTAAGGAGTATAGAATTTCAGTTTCACAAGATGGAAAGAGCTAAGAAAGAGGATGTTGGTGGTAGTGGCACAGCATTATGACCGTATTTAATAACACTCACCTGAAAGGGTGGAAGGGGCAAGTGGCGGAGAAGTAGGAGAACCTGTTTCAATCAATCCCCTGAAGGGAGCTAAATATTTACTAGAACACTCTGAACACTAAAGAAATCAGTCTGAGATGAAAGATTACACACTTCTGGATCTCTATGGGAGCAGAAGATCATCAGTGGAGATGTAAAGTAGAGTGGGGGTGCTCAGACTGATATTGGAGGATAAACAGAAGGGGGAGGGAGCCACCAGAAATGACCCATTCAAAAGTAATACACCAATATGAAAGTTTCCTGTACTTGGGGACCAGTATCAACTTGGATTCTGGTTAAAATAACTCAAAAAAAGGGGGGGGTCTTAAGGGGAAACTGGTGGAATCAGGCAGCCACAGGCATGGACCTGACTGCAGTCCAGGGATGGCAGCAGCCAGCACCTGCCCATGCCTTTGTGATCCCAGAAGGGACTCCAGTCTGTGGTCCCTGAGCCCACAGCTTTCCACTGCTTGCACCACTGCTCAGGCTGGGTGCATCCACGCCTGCACCTGAGACAGACCCAGCTCAGGTTCCTGCCAGAGGTCCCTCATCCCACAGCCTTCCATAAGACGTGTGCTGCTGCCAGGTCTGACTGAACCCAGCAAGGGTGTGGGCTACAGATGGTGGTCCCAGCAATAGCAGACTTGCCCAAACCAATATCACTCACAGATTCTGTGGCACAGGGGTGCAAAGACAAGTGGGGGGCATCAGGGAAGCATTGTGGCAGTGACTGGGGGTACACACCACCTGTGAGAGGTTCTGGTATGCAGGGGAATTTGCATACGGGGAGTCTGTATGTTCTGGACCATCCGGGGGGGAGCAGACTGAGGCTTCTCTCTTAGAGGGAGGTCTGGGAGCAGACAGCTTACTTTGCTCTGACTCTCTGAAAAGTCTCAAAAAGACACCAAAGAACAAAAACTTCCAGAGAACAAAAGCCTGAAAAATTGCTTTCTATAGATCCCAGCCCCTTGATAGGGGGCAAGGAGACTAAACCCAAGCAAGACCGATGAAAAACAATGCGTCAGGCCACTCCCACAGAAGGAAAGCCAAAAGAAAAAGAGGATAACCACCAAAGGAGCCTAATAACTGTAAAACACCAATATCAAGGAAAAAATAATATATTATGCTCCTGGTGCTGCCCCCAAACCTGTATATTTCATAGAAACTTTTCTTTCTTTCTTGTTTGTTTTAATTTCTTTTAATTTTTAATTTTTTTTAATTTTAACTTCCTCCTCATGATTCTTGTTATTTTTTAACCTACTTATTATTACAACTTGATGTTTAATACAACATTCCATAATAACTTTTTAACTTGAACTTTTTTCATAAATACACCTGTATTTCTTTCTTTCTTTTTAAAATATACATATAGATGTAAGCGTCAAGGTAATCCTTTTCTCCTATTCAAAAATACCCCTATATATAAACCAGTTTTCATTTCCCTACATCATTGGAAAGTTGAGTCCTCTAACAAAAAAAAACAAGATACACCCAGGAAGAACTAAATACTTCTCTTGCCCATATCGAGGGTTTGTAATCACCTTCCCATATTTTTCTTCTGTCACTGTCTCTGTGCAATTGTTTTTACCTTTGTACTAAATAAATCTTATTCTTGGGGGTTGTTTGGGCTGGGTTTTGCCTTTTTCCCCCCATTTCTTTTACTTTTGATGGTCTTTTATTTATTCGTTTTTGGTTTTCTGCCATATAAATCCCACCTTTGGGGACCATTTTGGATGTTTTCTTTCCATTTTTTTCTCTTCTTCTCTCCCTTTTTTTCTTTTTTTGTTCTTTTTGGTGGTGACTTCCGATTTCTCCAAAACCCTCCATTGGGAAACATGCCTGGATTGTGGTTGATATAGTCAGATATATATTTCCTCAACCACCACTCAACAAAATGACTCAAAGGAGGAACACGCAACAGAAGAAAAATTCAGAGATGGCAACATCTGTTACAAAACTACTGGATAAAGACATAAAAAATATGACAGAAATGGAATTTGGGGTAGCAATTATCAAAGCTAAGGTGGAAAAGACTATTAGTGGCAACATAGAATCTCTAAGGGGGGAAGTGAGAGCCAACCTGGCAGAGGTTAAAAATGCTATCAATGAGATCTAATCTAATACAAATATTCTAACAGCTAGAGTAAGTGAAGCAGAAATTCAAATTAGAAGACAGTTTTATTGAGAAGGAGGAGCAGGAGAAGTCTTGGAACAAACAGATAAAAACCCATGAAAATAGAATTAGAGAAATAAATAATGCCATGAAATGCTCCAATATAAGAATTATTGGGATCCGTGAGGGAGTATATATATAGAGAAAAGACTAGAAGATATACTTGAACAAATCCTGGGTGAATATTTCCCTTATCTGGGGAATGGAATAAGTGTTCCTGTCCGAGAGGCAGAGAGGACACGCCCCCAAGACCAATGAGGCTAGAAAATAACCAGGGACATAACTGCAAAATTCACAAATCACAATTCAAAGAATGTGTCTTAAGGGTAGGGTACAGAGGGAGGATGATAAGAATAACAAAAACCCTCTCCATAGAAACCTGACAAGCTAGAAAGGGCTGGCAAGAAATATTCAGGGCACTAAATGAAAAGAATATGCAGCCAAGGATACTTTAACCAGCAAGGTTGACATCTAAAATGGATGGAGAGATAAAGTGCTTCCAGGAACAGCAAGGCTTAAAAGATTATGTGACCACCAAGCTGACACTACGAGAAATATTAAGGGGTGGTTCTACAAAAGAGGAAAGAACCCAAGAGTGACAAAGAACAGAAATTTACAGAGGCAATCTATAGAAACAAGAACTTCACAGGCAACATGTTGTCACTAAAAACATATCTTTCAATAATTACTCTTGATGTGAACAGTATAAATGCCCCCATAAAAAGGTAAAGGGCTGCAGAATGGATGAAATGACATGACCTGTCCATATGCTGTGCAAAAGAGACATATTTTGAATCTAAAGATACATCCAGCCTGAGGGGGGGTGTAGAACCATCATTCATGCCAACAGGCCTCAAAAGAAAGCTGCAATAGAGATTCTCACATCAGATAAATTAGATTTTAAGCTAAAGACTGTATTCATAGATAAATAAGGGCATTTCATCATTCTTAAAGGGTCTATCCACAGAGAATATCTAATAATTGTAAATGTTTATGGCCCCAACAAGGGAGCAGCCAACTACATAAGCCAACGGTTAAGCAAAATAAAGAGTCATATTGATATGAATACATTAATTGTCTTAACATGACACTCTCAGCAATAGACAGATCATCTAAACAGAAAAACAGTAAAGAAAGAAGAGCTTTGAATGACACATTGGGCCAGATGTATCTCAAAGATACATACAGAACATTCCAACCTAAAACAACAGAATAGTCATTTTTCTCAAGTGCACATGGAACTATCTCCAGAATAAACCACATACTGGTCACACATCAGGGTTCAACTGATACCACAAGGCTGAGATTATTCCCTGCAACGCCTGACTACAATGCCCTGAAACTGGAACTCAACCACACAGAAAAGCTTGGAAGGAATTCAAAAATTTGGAACCTAAATTCCTTCCTGCTCAAGAATGTTTGTGTCAAAGAGGAAATCAAAGAAGAACATAAACATTAGAAACCAATGACAGTGAAGAAACATCGATCCAAAACCTATGGGATATGGCAAAGCAGTCCTAAGGGGGAAATACATAGCCACCCAAACCTCAATCAAAAAAATTGAAAAATCCCAAATACACCAACTATTTTTAACACATTAAAGAACCAGAAAATCAACAGCAAATCAAGCCAACCCCACACACAAGAAAGGAAATAATTAAGATTAGAGCAGAGATCAAAGAATTAGAAACTAGAGACACAGTAGAACACATCAACAATCTAGAAGCAGATTCCTTGAAAGAATTAATAATACTGATAAACTATTCGCCAAATGAATCCAAAAGAAAAGAGAAAGGACCCAAATTAATAAAATTATGAGTGAAAGTGAGAGATTACGACTAACACCAAGCAAATAGAAACAATCATCAGAAATTATCGACAGTTATATGACAATAAGTTAAACAACCTAGAAAATATGGATGCATTTCTGGAAACCTATAGACTTCATGGACAGAAACAGGATGAAATTGACAACCTGAATAGACTAATACATAGTATGAGATTGAATCAGTGATCAGAAACCTCCCAAAAAAACAAGAGACCAGGACTGGATGGATTCCCTGGGGGAATTCTACCAAACATTCAAAGAAGAAATAATACCTATTCTCCTGAAGTTATTTCAAAAAATAGGAGCAGAAGGAAAACTTCCAGACTCTTTCTATGAAGCCAGCATTACCTTAATCCCCAAACCAAAGACCCCATCAAAAAGGATAATTTCAGACCAATATTCTTGATGAATATGGATGCCAAGATTCTTAACAAGATCCTAGCTAATAGGATCCAACAGTCCATTAAAAAGTTATCCACCATGACCAGGTGGGATTTATCCCTGGGATACAAGGGTGGGTCAACATTCGCAAATCAATCAACATGATAGAAGAAATCAATAAGAGAAGAGAGAAGAAACACGTGGTACTCTCAATTGATGCAGAAAAAGCATTTGACAAAATAGAGCATCCGTTCCTGATTAAAACTCTTCAAAGTATAGGGATAGAGGGAACATCCCTCAACCTCATAAAATCTACCTACCAAAAACCCATAGCAAATATTATTCTCCATAGGAAAAAACTGACAGCCTTCCCATTGAGATCAGGAACAAGACAAAGATGCCCAGGGTGCCTGGGTGGCTCAGAGGATTAAGCTTCCACCTTCAACTCAGGTCATGATCTCAGGGTCCTGGGATTGAGTCCCACATCTCTGCTTTCTGCTCTCTGGTCAGCGGGGAGCCTGCTTCCCCCTCTTTCTCTGCCTGTTTCTCTGTGTAGTTGTAATCTCTCTCTGTGTGTCAAATAAATAAATAAAATCTTTTTTAAAAAAAAAGACAAGAATGCCCACTCTCACCACTATTGAGTCATAGCAACAGCAATCAGACAACAAAAAGAAATAAAAGGTATTGAAAGTGTCAAAGAAGTCAAACTCTCTCTTCACAGATGACGTGGTACTTTATATCAAAACCCAAAGCTCTCCACCCCCAAACTACTAGAACTCATCCAACAATTCAGTACTGTAGCACCATATAAAATCAAAGCACAGCTGTGTTCTTATACACTAATAATGAAAACTTAGAAAGGGAAATTAGAGAATCAATTCCATTTAGTATAGCACCAAAATCCATAAGATACCTTGGAATAAGACTAACCAAAGAAGTAGCATCTGTACTTGAGGAACTATGGGCACTCATGAAAGAAATTGAAGACACAAGTGATGGAAAAGCATTCCTTGCTCATGTGTCAAAAGAATAAACTTTTTTTAAAAATGTCTATACTGCCCAGAGAAATCTATACTTTCAATGACAACCCAATCAAAATTCCACCAGCATGTTTCAAAGTGCTAAAACATAGAATTCTAAAATTTATATGAAACCAAAAAAGACCCCAAATTGCTAAAGTAAAGTTGTAAAAGAAAAACAAAGCTGGGGGCATTACATTACCTGATTTCAAGCTTTATTACAGAGCTGATATCACCAAGAGAGCATGGTACTGGCTCAAGAACAGACACATAGACCAATGGAACAGAGTAGAGAGTCCAAATACGGACCATCAAGTCTATGGTCAAATAATCTTTAACAAAGCAGGAAAAAATATCCAGTGGAAAAAAGATAGTCTCTTTAATAAATGGTGGTGGGAAAATTGCACAGCTATGCATAGAGGAATGAAACTGTACCATTCTGTTACACCATACTCAAAGATAAACTCTGAATGGATGAAAGACCTCAAGGGGAGACAGAAATCTATCAAAATCATAGAGGAGCACACAGCAGTAACCTCTTTGAAATTGGTCACAGCAACTTCTTTCAAGACATGTCTCCAAAGGCAAAAGAAAAGTGAAAATGAACTTCTTGGACTTCATCAAAATAAATACTTCTGCACAGTAAAGGAAACAATCAATGAAGCAAAAAGACAACCCAGGGAATGGGAGAAGATATTCACAAATGACACTACAGACAAGGGATGATATCCAAGATCTATAGAGAACTCCTCAAACACCCCCCAAAAAGATGAACACATCAAAAAATGGGCAGAAGACATACAAATAGCTAACAGACACCTGAAAAAATGCTCATCATCATTCGCCATCAGGGAAATTCAAATCAAAACCACATTGGGTATCATCCTACACCAGTTAGAATGGCCAAAATTAACAGGACAGGAAACAACATGTATTGGATAGGACGTGGAGTAAGGGGAACACTCTTACACTGTTGGTGCAGCCACGTTGGAAAAAGGTGTGGAGATTCCTTAAAAAAAATAAAAATAGAGCTACACTATGACCCAGCAATTGTACTACTGGGTATTTACCCCAAAGATACAGATGTAGTGAAAGAAGGGTCATATGGACCCCAATGTTCATAGCAATAATGGACATAATTGTCCAACTATGGAAAGAGCCAAGATGTCCTTCAACAGAAGAATAGAAAAAGAAGATATGGTCCATATATACAATTGAATATTATGCCTCCATCAAAAAGGATGAATACCCAACTTTTGTAGCAACATGGATGGGACTGGAGGAGATTATGCCAAATGAAATAAGCCAAGCAGAGAAAGACAATTGTCATATGGTTTCACTTACTTGTGGAGAATAAGGAGTAACACAGGGGGCATTAAGAGAAGGAAAGGAAATGTGATCTGGGGTAAATCAGAGAGGGATATGAAACATGAGAGACTTTACACGCTGAGAAACAAACTGAGGGTTTTGGAAGGGAGGGATGTGGGGGGATGGGTAAGCCTGGTGGTGGGTATTAAGGAGGGCACATGTTGCATGGAGCACTGGGTATGGTGCATAAACAATGAATCTTCGAACACTGAAAATATAAAATAAATTATTAAAAATAACACTCACCCGTATATGTAGATGTTTCAGATGATAATTTTTATGTTATGTGTATTCTAGAACAATTAAAAAATTGAAAAAAACACCTGTCAACATTACTACTCTATTAACAAAAAAATTAGGTGTGCAATATTCTTAATTCTAAGCACAATATTGTATAATAGATCTCCAGAAATTTTTCATCTTACATAAGTGAAACCCAGTGAACAGCATCTCTCCACTCCCCCCACCTAGACCATTCTATTTTCTGCTCTGATGAATTTGACTACTTTAGATATTTATATAAGTGGACTCATGTAGCATTTGTCCTTTTTTGACTGACTTATTTCACATAGGGTTATGTCCTCAAAGGTCATTCATGTTGTAACATATAATAGGATTAATTTCTTATTTATGATTTAATAATATCCTATTGTATGTATATCACATTTTCTTTATCTGTTTATGTGTCAATAAACATTTAGGTTATTTCCACCTCTTATTTATTGCTAATATAACTACAATAAACACAAGAGTGCAAATATATCTTTAAAATCCTTACTTTGATTCTTTTGTACAAAAAAACAGAAGTGAGATTGCTGCATCATATGTAGTTCTTCTTTTATTTTAAAAGTAATCCCCATGTTCTCTATAGCAGATGCATCATTTTACATTACACCAGAAATACACAAGGTTTCATTTTTCTCCATATTGTTATCAACACTTCTTTTTCATTTTCTGTTTTATGTTTTTATTTATTAAGCAATGACCATCCTGACAGATGTCTGGTATAGCTCTTTGTGGTTTCCATTTGTATTTCCCTTTTAATGATGTTCAACATCTTTATATATATATATGTGTGTGTGTGTGTGTGTATGTGTTACATTTGTATATATTCTTTAGAAAAATGTGTATGTAATCCTTTTAACTATATTTTAATCAAGTTATTATTTTTGTATTAAGTTTATGAGTTCCATATGTATTTTGGATACTAATCCCTTTTCAGATATATGATTTAGAAAAATTCTTTCATATGTTATAATTCACCTTTGCACTCTTAAGATTATTTTCATTGTTGTGCAAATAGATGCTTTTTGTTTTAAGTTGATCCACTTATACATTTTTTACTTTTGTTGCCTGTGTTTTTGGTGTCATACAAAAAATCATTGCCAAGATCAATGCTTTTATGGGTCAAAGTGTCCTCCCAAAATTCACATGTTGGTACTCTAAACCCCACAGTGATGGTATAGCTAGGTTTAGATTAGTTCATAAATGTAGAACTCTAGTGGTGGGATTATTGCCCTTATTAGAAGAGGAAAAGAGAGATATCAGATATCCCTCTCTCTCCCCTATCTCCCCCACTCCTTCATCTCTCCACACACAGGCACTGAGAATAAGCTATATGAACACATAGTAAAAAGGTAGCCATCTGCAAGCCAGGAAGAACTGAATCTGCCAGCACCTTGGTTTTGGATTTCCCAGCCTCCAAAACTTTGAAAAGTTTATTTGTTTAAGCCACTGGTCTATAGCATTTTATTATAGCACCAATAAAACCCTGGAATTGGCTATGGAACTGTGTAATGGTAGAAACTACAAGAATTTGACTTGCATACTAGAAAAAAAGGACAGTTTTTTTAGGAATGCTGAAAAGAGTAGAATTGGTGAGAAAGCCTACATCTTTCTAGAGAAAACATACATAATCTTGAAGAATGTTAGTAGAAATATGGATGATAAGACTATTCTGATAATGTCTCAAGAGAAAATAAGGGGGGGTGCCTGGGTGGCTCAGTTGGTTGAGCGACTGCCTTCAGCTCTGGTCATGATCCCAGAGACCGGGGATCGAGCCCCACATCAGGCTCCCTGCTCGGTGAGAGGCCTGACTCTCCCTCTCTCACTCCCCCTGCTTGTGTTCCCTCTCTCACTGTATTTCTCTCTGTGAAATAAATAAATAAAATCTTTTTTAAAAAAGAGATAAAATAAGAAACAATAAAGAAAAAGCAATACTTGTTCTAAATTATTAAGGAAATTGGCTAAATTGTTTTCATGTTCTAGTGTGTCTAGATGTCTATTGTGAGCAATAAAATTGCATATTTAGCTGAAGAGATTTATATGCAAGGTATTGAAAAAAACAACAAAGTTCCTCATGACTGCTATGGTAAAATGAGATAAGGGGAATTAATCGAAGAAGAAAATGTTCAGAAAAAATAACCAGAAGTAAAGATGTGTTCATTTCTAAATCTACCCCTATTGAAAAATGAGAAAGGTATTTGGAAGAGAACACCAATATTTTGGTTAACCATTTAATAAATTAGTGTAGGTGTGAACCAAAGACATAATAAGTTACATCATTACAAAAAGGAATAGAGATGGAATTATACCAGAAAAGATATCAGCAGTTTGAACTAAAGGTGACAAAGATAATGAAATGTAATTAGGGAAAGTTGTCAAACTTCTTAGATCCTGAAAGACCAGACCAAAGACCTATTGGACTATAAATGTGCTATTCGAGATAAAGGGAAAATGATCCCAATGGCAATTCAGAGATCACCAGGGATCCTTCCTCTGTCTCAAAGTGTATGTGTATCTGTGCAGGCACAATTACCTTGGTTTCAACAGGACAGGTCGGATCTTCCAAAACCCTTGGAACGCAGAGCCACCTGGCAGAGACAATGGGTGTGGGATGCCCATCAAAACCTGACAGGGTGAAGACCCCTCCCAGAAAAAAAATCATGGGGAAAGGCAAAATCTTGAACCTAGTATTCCCAGGGGTCTTGAGCAAGACCCTCATGAGTCTGGAAGGCAAAAAATAAAACCAGAATAATTATACATGAGCCTGAAGAGCTTATGAAATTTGGCTTGCTAAACTTCAGATTTGTTTGTGACTCCTTTCTTTCTTCTGTTTTTCCCCATTTTTGGAATGAGAATGTCTATCTTATGCCTGTCCCACCATTGTATTTTGGAAGCACATTACCTAAAATTTCACAGGTACACAGATTGAGAGGATTTTTTCCTCATGATGAATGTTATCTTCAATCTCACCAATATCTGATTTAGATGATATTTCAATGAGAAGGGGGAAAAGGGGAGAGGGAAACAAGCCATTAGTTAGTCTTAATGATATAGAACAAACTGAGGGCTGATTGAGGAAGGTGGGTGGGGATGGGCTAAATGGGTGATTGATATTAAAGAGGGCACTTTTGATGAGCACTTGGTGTTGTATGTAAGTGATGAATCACTGAATTCTACTCCAGAAACCAATACTGCAATGTATGTAACTAACAAAATTTAAATAAAATAAGAATTTAGAGTTGGTACTAGAACAAATTTGGACTTTTGGAGTTGTTGGGATGAAATGAAAGTACTCTGATATGAGAAGAACATGAATTTTGAATTTTATGTGGCCAGGAGTGGAATGTTATTGGTGAAATATTATGGCCCCTAAATTCATATATGGAAGCCCTAACCCCAATGTGATGGTAGCTACATAGAGATGGGGCCTTTGGGAGGTAATTAGTTTTCAATTAGTTCATGAGATTGGGAATCTCATGATGAGATTAGTGCCCTTACACAGAGAACACAGAGAAAGAGCTCTTTCTTTCTCACATGCATGCATGGAGGAGAGGCCCAATGATCATACAGCTATAAGGCAGCTGCCTACAAACCAGGAAGCAAGCCTTTTCCAGATAATAAATCTGTTTACCCCTTGATCTTGAACTTCTTAGCTTCTGTAACTATAAAAAAATAAACGGTTTAAACAATCGGCTTTATAGTATTTTGTTAGAGAGATAAGATTAATTTCATAAAACATTTCCTCTTTTGTTCTAAGAGTTACACAGTTTCAAGTTCTATGCTTAAGTCTTTGATCTGTTTTGACTTGACTTTGTGTATAGTATAAGGGTCCAATTTCATTCTTTTGCACGTAGTTATCCAGTTTTTCTAACAAAAGTTGTTGAAGACAAAGTAATTTCTCTATTGTATATTCTGACACCCTTGTAGAATATCAGTTGAATATTTTTGTATGAGCATTTTTCTGGGCTCTCTGTTATGTTCCACAGTGCTGCATATCTATCTTTAACCCAGTATCTGAAAACAAATGTGTGAGGTCTTGAGGTTTGTTGTTTCTTAACATTGTTGTGCTTCATGATTTCACACACATTTTAGGATTTTTTTTTTCTATTTCTGAGAAAAAGATGTCATTGAGGGGTGCTGGGGTGGCTCAGAAAGTTAAGCCTCTGCCTTTGGCTCAGGTCATGATCTCAGGGTCCTGGAATCGAGTCCCACATCTGGCTCTCTGCTCAGCGGGGAGCCTGCTTCCCCCCCCCCCTTCTCTGCCTGCCTCTCTGTCTATTTGTGGTCTCTCTGTCAAATAAATAAATACAATCTTTTTAAAAAAATGTCATTGAAATTTTGACACAGATTGAATTGAATCTCTACACCAATTTTAGAATGGACATACTAAGAATATTAAGTCTTCCAATATATAAATATAAGGTATATTTCCATTTATTTATATCTCCTTTACTTTTGTCAATGTTTTGTAGTTTTTAATACAAGTCTTTCACCTCCTTGGTTAAGATTTTTTTTCCTCTAAACCCTTATTCTTTTTAAGGACTCGATTTCTGCAGAGCAGTTTTCAGTTCAGAGAAAAAATGAAGGGAAGGTGGAGAATCTTCCCATATAGCCCTTGCCCCCAGTCATACAGTCTCCTCCATCACCAACACCACTCAACAGAATGGTACATGTTTTATGGAGGATGAAAATACATTAAAACACATAATCATGACATAGCATAATTGTGACAAGATACAACCACTTAGATTTCATTACAGTTCACTTTTGCTGTGGTACATTTTATGGCTTTGGACAAATGTATAAGCATTATCGACCATTATAAAAATATACAGAATATTTTCACTGACCTAAATATTCTCTGTGCTCTTCCTATTCATCTCTTTCAGCTCACAGTAACCATTGATCTTTCTATTTTCTCCATAGCCTGTTAGCCGTCTGTATGTATTCTTTGGAAAAGTGTCTATTCAGATCCCTTGACCATTTTAAACTTAAATTTTTGTTACTGAGTTGTATGAGTTCTTTATATATTTTGTATATCAAAACCTTGTTGGATAAATCAGTTGCAACTATCTTCTCCATATCAGTGGGCTGCCTTCCATTTTGTTGATGGTTTCCTACACTATGCTGAAGATTTTTAAGTTGATGTAGACTCATTTGCTTACTTTTGTTTCTGGGTCATGGCCCTTTGTATTTTCCTTGTATCAGTTGTAACGTCTCTTTCACTTTTAATTTTTTTTCTCAGTAAACTTCTGTTTTAATGAGTCTTAAAATTCTGTGACAGATTTTTGGTTAAGTGGTTTCCATTAAAATGTACTGACTTTAAAACTAATAACTTAAAATGGCCACACACACACACACGGCCCACAAAACATTCTCCTTTCCTTCTGAAGGTTTTGCAGTGCCTTGTTATCATTAACCAGTCTTTTAGTATTAAACTTAAGTGACCAATTGAACAAACAATTTTGAGACTGTTCTAACCACTGATTAAGAATGGGATGGCAGGTATTGGGGATAATATTCATTTAGCCTTATGAGCTTTCTGGGCAGACTTGATGACCTTGCCACTTGTAATTTTACTTATATGAGACTTCTGTTTTTTTTTTTTTTCTTTTGCAAGTATAGCAACATTTTTTTTCAGCTTTATCTTTCCAAAAAGTCAGCCCTTATTTTCATTTATTTTTTCTATTATATTTTTAGTCTTTATTTCATTTATTTCCACTTGCTTTGATCTTTATTATTTTCTTCATTCTACTATCTTTGGTTTGTTTTTTGGCCTTTGTTGTTCTTCTACTTCCTTTAGATGTAAAGTTAAATTGTCTATTGAGATATCTCTTTTTTTATTGTTAATTAAATTTTTTTCCAGTGTTCCAAGATTCATTTCCCATTCCCACACCCAGTGCTCCATGCAATAGGTGCCCCCAGTATCCACCACCAGGCTCTCCCATACCTCCACCCCCATCCCTCCAAGTCCCTCAGTTTGTTTCTGTGTCCAAAGTCTCTGTTGTTTCGTTTTTCTCCCTGGATTACCCTACTTCCCATTTACTTTCCTTCTCCCACTGTCCTCCAGTTTACCGCTCATGCACCGCAAGTAAGTGAAACCATGTGATACTTGATTTTCTCTACTTGGCTTATTTCATTCAGCATAATCTCTTCCAGTCCAGTCCATGTTGCTACAAAAGTTGGATATTCATCCTTTCTGATGGAGGCATAGTACTCCATTGTATATATGTACCACATCTTCTTTATCCATTCATCTGTTGATGGGCACCTTGGCTCTTTCCACAGTTTGGCGATTGTGGCCATTACTGCGATGAACATTGGGGTACATATGGCCCTTCTTTTCACTACATCTGTATCTTTGGGGTAAATGCCCAGTAGTGCAATTGCAGGGTCATAGGGTAGCTCTATCTTTAATTTTTTAAGGAATCTCCACACTGTTTTCCAAAGAGGCTGCACCAGCTTACATTCCTACCAACAGTGTAAGAGGGTTCCCTTTCTCCGCAGCCTCTCCAACACTTGTTGTTTCCTATCTTGTTAATTTTGGCCATTCTGACTGGAGTAAGGTGGTATCTCAGTGTGGTTTTGATTTGAATTTCCCCGATAACTAGTGACACTGAACATTTTTTCATGTGTCTGTTAGCCGCTTGTATATCTTCAATGGAGAAGTGCCTCTTCATGTCTCTTGCCCAGTTTTTGATGTGTTCATCTTCTTTTTGGGTGTTGAGTTTGAGTAGTTCTTAATAGATCTTGGATACCAGT